>ML805721.1:134106-173790 GCA_009831015.1 Picea engelmannii
CGCAAAAGAAACATCATTAACTCAATTCATTCTTGTATCCTCAAACAGAGAGAATATATTGATAGTTTTGAATTAGGAATATCCGTTAGAAGTTTTGTCATTCCATGACAGTTAACAACCACTCGCCACACACACACCCTGACAAATGAGCGCGCGACATAAATCAAAATCGTTATAGTAGATAGCAGGAGTCTGAAAAAACACTTGATCATTCAGATATCTGGTCGAAGGAAGGAATTGGCACATCACTCTCCCATGACGAGAGCTTGTTGATAATCAAATCCCTGTGGCAGAATAAAAAAATTCATGATGCGACCAGATGCATTTGTTTTCTATTTTTGGAAAGGAGTGATGCGAAGAGTCATTTAGCGCAGAATAGTCAGTTTCCTAGTTTATAGAGATATTAGCTAGCGAGCAGGGAATCCCAAGTGAAACCCTTGCCTATATATTTGATCTTTTCAATGTAAGTTGGGTTGGTTGGCAAATTAATGTAGACAATGACTATTGAATGTAGTTTGAGCTCGATTGAAATTTAATGAAAAAATCCTAAAGATTTGATGAAAAGATTCTAATTGTAGCGGTTGGATGTATTGTTTCCTTTCTTTGCATATGTACTTCCTGTATTCTTTATTCATATCTATTTCTACCTAAATAGGAATGTATTTAGTGCCCTAGGATTCACTGTGAAGTGCCCTGGGATTCGTGCCATTTAGACAAACCATTTTCCTCTAAGTTAACTCTGAATTCATCCTCAACAGTGCTTTGAGTTGCTTCATGTGTTTTTCTCCCACCATACATGACGATTTCACACTGAAGATTGTTACTCGCTTAGCCTTTGTCCTCTCAAGTTCAGTCACTGAGTCATTTGTTTCCATCATTTTCTCAAACCAACTTTATAGGCCAAGGTCTCACTCTCTCGCACCAATATAACCATAAATTGTTATCCCAAAGGTGTTAAATATAGTCGATAGCTTAAATCCATATCCTGTACAGAGACAAAATCTCCCAAGAGAGCCCTCTCTAGGTTTGAAAGGCTAGTTTCGGATCTCAAAGTTGGTTTGTAGGTTTCCTCTGTCATTCATTTCTCATCCGAACGGAGTTTACAGCGAGCTAACACATGTCACCTCTTGTAGCTCCCTTTTCATAGGTTCTCTAAGCTCCATCTCCTACTCCAAGGTACTAAGTTTCTTTGTGGCTTTTTCAAAGAAAGAGAGATGGTAAGTGGTTTCCAAGTCCACTACCAACCAAAGTTTTTGACTTATGATTCATTGTCAAGTACCCTATATGTTGGACAACTGAGAGGGGGGGGTGAATCATTTGTTACTGTGCTTAAACAACCATGCCCATTTTAAACTCATTAGAGAACACTCAATGAAGATCACAATAATTTAGGGAAGTAAGCAATAGAGTATTGAACATCAATCACACACATGAAGTATATAGAGATAAATATTCCTGAGGAAACCCATAAAGGGAGAAAACCTTTTTTTCTTAATATGACAAGTAGTATTTATTTTATGTACATTATCATTATTATGAGAACCAACTCTTTTTGAGGCTACCACCTCTGTTTTACAATATGCAACTTGCTGAGAGCACCAACTCTCTAGTTTCTCTAGCACCCACTAGAAGGAAGCACCAACTCCCTAAGTGTTCTAGCACCAACTAGATGGAAGCACCAACTTCCAGTCACATAGGCACCAACCTGTACAAGCTGCAACTTGCTAAGAACACCAACTCTTTGGTTTCTCTAGCACCCACTAGAAGGAAGCACCAACTTCCTGAGTGTTCCAGCACCAACTGGATGGAAGCACCAACTTCCAGTCACACAGGCACCAACCTATATAACAGAGAACAATGGTTCTCCCTTGCAGCACCCTACCACAGTGGTTTTCCTGGCTGCAACCAGATGGAAGCTACAACTCCTTATGTTCGATCACCCACTTGAAACTCTGAGGACAACAGTCCTCCCTAGCACCACCCTACCACCCTAAAATATAAATATTTTCTTGTTGAAATTTATTACAGTGATACAATATTTATCAATGGCTTACCAGTCTCATCATTGCTTTGCTCTGCCTACATCAGTGTCTTCCTGCTCACATCTTCTTGCACTTTTTGTTCTTCTGCATTTTATTCTCTAGTCACCATGTACATTCTATGCGCTATGCCTTTCCTCTCCACTTTCTCACATATGCTTGGTTTCCTTCTACACGCATGAACAACTATCCAAAAATCCCCCTTGCTTATCTGTTCTACATCTTTTTTTCATGCCAAGACCTTTGCCAGAGCATACAACCAACTCTTCTCACCATTTCTTCTCTCTCAAGCTTATGTTCTTCATATATGCATTTTATCTCTATGTTCATGTTGTAATATTCATTACATACAATTCAACTTGTTTTACAAAGAAACAAAAACCTTCCTCTGTCACGACATCTTTCTTTTATTCATGCCCTCATCATTCGTTACACTCCAAATATCCAATGCCCGAGTCGGGAATCTAAAAAACACTCAGAAATCATGATTCCAACACTCAGGAACAATGATTCAATCTCTCATGAACAATGATTCAGTTAGTGTAACTGAATCATAATTGATCAAGAAACCACGAGATGAAACAACAACCCTTCGATCAGATTCAGTTTGATCAACGTTGTTGGATTATACACATAGATGCTTTTCGACTTTTCAATGCGTAACCTCTGATGTGGAGCCTAGTAGAGCTATCTCCTTCCTCAATCTTTCATTGATGTGACCTTGGGTGATGCTCTCATGTGACCATGTGATTGTGGGTGCGACCAAAGGTGGTTTGAGGAAAATCCACTTTTTCCCATGCAATTCACTACAAAACTCCATGTATGCCTTTGGCAATACTGTGGTTTTGATTGCAGACCACCTTCAACATTTTAAAGTTCACGCACCTTCAATACCCGCAATGCAACGAGACCATTGATCTCATGATCTTGACAGTGCTCCTGAACTGACGATTCAGATCTATCCTTTCAAGTTCTATGGATCATATCTAACCTTCCTAAATCAACGATTATGATTTAATTCGTGATCCGGGCTCCGGGAGTTTCAAATCTCAAACCTTGCTTTCCTTCATACGTCATTCTTTCAAAGTCGATGATCCATGGACACCTGTCCTTATCAATTGACAACTCAACTTCTACTTTGGGAATTTGACCTTTCAACCAGATCAACGGTTATGTGGCCCCTTACTTGATTCAATAGTCGAGATATCCTTCGCTACTCCAGGCTTCAGCGATTTCAATTCTCAACCTTCATTCTCTCCCAGAACGCTTTTAGCCAGATTCCACAAATTCCTACCACGTGTCCTCCTCAAATAAACAATCCTCATTCACTTTGTCTCTTCGCGACTTTGGCTCTTTGGCACATCGACCCTTTATGACTTCGGTCCTTCAACACTTTCAAACCCTTCTCCTTCTCATTTTCCCGGAGTAGTTTCACGTTGATTCAATGATCTATTGACATGTAACCTCTTGCACGATCAATGATCATAAGTGACTTCGGCCCTTCAAGACTTTAGGTTGATCCCTGCTTCATTATCCTATAGAGTGGTCACCTGCTAAATAATTCATAGGTGGTGGAGACCAATTGTTGTCAGTTAACACTTCCACTTACACTATCTTTCCACTGTACTAGATCAACAGTTGAGAATGCACCCGAACTGATCTTCAGATCGGACGACGTGTATCCACTTTGGGACTTCAGCATTCGGGACTTCGGGACTTAGGGCATCTGCTGGTGGTATAACTCTTGAATTAAAACTCCCGAAGTGATGTAACATTACACACATTACCTATTGACTTTGCATGGGCTGAGTGGTTTCCATGTGTCACTCACTGATGTGGTCTGCCACACATCCTCTCTAACATGGTCTGCCACATGTCCTTGTTGATGTGGTCTACCACATGTCCTTGCTAATGTGGTCTACCACATGTCCTTGAATTAGACGGTTGAGGCTTACTTTAGGTCTTTACCCAGAGTCCACAGGTTTACGCCAAGTCTTTTCTGAATCAGACGAACCATATTCACTTCGAACAATCTGACGCTTATGATCTTCTTTAGACAATCTGATGACTCAGATCTACTTCAGATGATCTGACGGTCGAGAATTTATTTCGGCTCTCCAGCTCTCCGGGCTTCCGAAATTTCAAAACGAAAACTGAAACTCTCAAATTGATTTCTCCAGAGCTCACGATCTGTTGCCACATATCCATATGGATATGATGGTGGAAATTAAATCCGGTTCTCTGGCTCTCTGGATTTTAGGGATTTCAAATCTCAAACTTTTGTCCCTCCTAAACTCATGGTTTAATGACATGTATCTATCAACGATCAATGAACTAGATTCTCCTCCTGGTGATGAACGGTCTCAAATTACTTCAAGACTTCAAAACTTTGGCAAGCTCCCTCTCCTACATGTGCAAAGCACTTAAGGCTCGCGTAACTTGATTTGATTGGGCGATTGTTGGTCATATGGATTACTGATCCAAGGACCACTATCTCTCTCTCTACTGAGCTTATGATCTCTCTGACTTATAAGGTTTTCTAAGTGTTCAAAGGTCTCGACCTTTGCTCCTCCTGCGAGTCTATCTCGTGGACCTGGTCTGCACTTCTGGAAAGCACTATCTCTTCTAATATTTGATCTCTACATATTGTTCGCTTCTGCTCCTGAGCTTATGTTTTTCTTGTTTTCCACCGTCGATGTTGTTCTTTCCATTAATGACAAGCACACGCTTCCTGTAAAACATGCCAACAATATCCCCCTTTGGCATTGATGGAAACCTTGAAAGGATACACTATTCTGCTTAGACCTCCAACTGTAGTATCTAGACTGGACCTTTTCTCCCCCTTTGACATCAATGTCAAAGAAAACATGCTCCCCTGAGTTGTTTCATTAATTTTCGTAGGTATCATATATTGAACCAACACATACTCCCCCTGACAGGATGGACTCTCTTATTTGAGTCCTGTAGAGTATTTATATCTAACTCAGAGTATTCTCCTTCTGATTTTTGGACCTGTTCATCTTCAGCTTCAGCTGTGTCCTCTGCAGCAGACTTAATATTGCTCACCTCTCTTATTGGGACTCCTTCATCAACCTTTAAATCAATGCAATCAACTAATGTATACAATATTTTATTAAAGCATCTATATCCTTTACTATTGGTAGCATATCCTAAGAAGATGCCTTCATAAGCCCTATCATCATACTTGCCAAGGTTTTCATTATTATTCTTTATGTGGCACTTACTCCCAAAGACTTTGAAGTGTTTGATTGTAGCAGGTCTTCCATACCATAGTTCATAAGGCGTCTTGTCACTGTGAGGTCTGAGGTGAGATTTGTTAAGAATATGGTCTATTGTACAAATTGTTCTACCCAATATGTCTAAGAAATATTATTTTCATTCATCATTGATATTGCCATTTCCTGAACTGTTTTGTTTTTCCTCTCAACTACTCCATTTTTCTGTGGAGTTCCTGGGATTATGTATTCTCTCTTGATCCCATGTTTATCACATAATTCCTTGAAATCACTTGACATAAATTCTCCTCCTCTGTCTGATCTTACTTCCTTTAACCAGTTTCATGTTTGATTCTCAGTTAAAGCCTTAAATATTTTAAATTTCTCAAATGCTTCATCTTTTTCTTTGAGAAAATAAACCCAAGTGAGTATGGAGTAATCATCAATGATCAGCATGAAGTATTTTTCCTTCCATGTGCCTTCATGTCTTGATGGTCCACATAAATCCATATGAACTAATTGGAGTGGTTTCTCTGTTGAAGTAGAGCTCTTGAATTTAAACCGTGTCTTGGTTAGCTTTCCTACTTAGTAGGGTTTACACAGAATCTTGTGGCTTTGATATTCTTGGAAGATCTTTTACTACCTCAAGATTTTTGAGCTTGATTAAGTGGTCAAAGTTAAAATGTCCAAGTATCCTATTCCATAACCAACTTTCACCATGTTTTCTTAGATAACACTCTTCTCTATCTTCTTTCAGCACATATACATATTATCTGTACTTATGCCTTTAGCCACCACTTGTCCTAAGTTTATAGTATTTATATTACAATGTTTGGAAGTGAACACCACTTCACATCCTTTGTCACACATTTGAATTACACTGAGAAAATTGTGTTTCAGCCCATCTACAAGAAGAACATCCTAGGATTTTCCTTTACCATTACTCAAACTCGACATCCCTTTACCCTTGATTTTACATGGTTCATAATTTCCAAAGGTCACATTTCTTGTTTTGCTTTTACTCATAGAAAGAAACTTATCCTTGTCTTTAGTCATGTGCTTGGAACATCCACTATCTATATACTAGGGGTATTTTTGTTTTTGAGTTGAAAGTTCTAGACCACATTTTTCACTATCTTTCTTTTTCCATGTGTTGGCATTTCTAGCTAAGGATTTTATCCTTGGATCTGCTTTGTAATTCTTCAGATGACAGTTTGTAGCTTTGTGGCTAAAGTTATGATAGTTATAGAATTCGAGCTCACTGTTCAATAGGTCAAAGTGATTGGTGCAACGTTTTCTACTCATTGGTTGCTTAGTTTTATGTCACAAATATTGTTTATCTCTTGACCTCCATAGTTGCATGTCTCTAAACTTAATTTGACAATTTGCAATCTTATGACCAAAATTAGAGCAGTAAAAACAGTAACCATGGAATAAATTTTGGTACCTGAAGGATGCCCTTCCTTTTTTCATTTGTTGCTCCATCTTCTGATACATTTGTTTTTTATCAGGGATCATCTTGTCTTTATTAGCTTTTGGTGGAAGAGTACTCACATGGTTTGATTGTTTGTTGACTTGGAACTTGATCATCTTTACTAGTTCTTTTCTTTCTGGTTGTTTTCTACTTGAACCACTAACATAACCTAAAGAAGTATTCAACAAAGGAGATCTATGTTTGCTCAGAATGTCATTTAGTTCTGTTGAGGCTTTAATGCTTAGAAGATTTTTTGAGATACAATTCTTTAAACTTCTCCATCTCTTTTCTGGTTTTTACTACTTCTTCTTCCAAGGCTTCACATCATGCCTTCTTCTCTGATAACTGTTGTTTCATAATTCCTCTATTTTCTTCGCCTCGTCTAATTCCACTTTTAGTAGGGAAAAGTATTCATCATGTTTTTTACCATCTTTCTCGAACTGTATCAGCAATTGTTTTTTCTTTTCCTTCTTAAATCTGAGTCTAGCAATTTCTTCTAGGGCATTGATCAGTTCTCCTTCCAAGTCAACCACAACTTCTTCATCATTAACATCACTTCATGTTATTTTATTATCATAATCCTCTTTGGTCATAAGCATAAATTCATTAACCTTATCTTCACAAGAAGAGTCACTATCTGTGTCTCCTGAAGAGTCATCATTGTTTACACATAAACTTTTCTTTTTACCAAATCTCTTGGATTTGTACTTCTCTTCACCTTCAGAGTTTTGGTCCTTCTTATTATGTGGAAACTTATATGCAAAGTGACCTATATTTCCACAGTTAAAACATTTGAAGGGAAAATTTCCTTGGTACTTGCCTGATCCTTTCTTTAGTTTTCTCACAAATTTTGCTTCAATTTCATCAGGCTCGAAATCCTCATTCTTATCTGCTTTAAATGATGCTTCTCTAGAGGTGGGTTTATCTTTACATATCCTCATTTCATATGCAATCAACATTCCTAGAAGTTGATCAAAAAGTAGAACTTTTAGAACATTAAGTTCTTCTATAGCAGAGTCCTTTGGGTTGAACCTATATGGTAGAGATCTCAAAATTTTATTAACTAAAGAGGCTTCCTCAATTTTTTCACCAAGTCCTTTCATTGCATTTACTAGTTCTGCAACTCTCAAAAATTACTTCCCAACAATTTCATCCTCTTCCATATTTAGTTGTTCAAACTGTAATCTATAGGTTTGAAGCTTGGCATCCTTTACCTTCTCATTACCTTCATAACTGCTAATGATTTTGTCCCACATTTCTTTGGCAGATTCTAAGTGCATAAATTTTAAAAATTCTGCTTCTACAAGCCCACTCAGAATAAAATTCATAGCCTTGGCATCGAAGCTAAATTCTAGCTTGTCATCCTTAGAAGCTAGTACAATTGGCTTTACATAACTAGTCTCTACCACATCCCAGACATCTGCACCTAAATCCATTAAGTAGGTTCTCATCCTAACTTTCCAGAAGGAAAAATTACTTCCATTGGACAGGGGAGCCTTATTGGTTGAAGTTCCTTCATGGCTAGTCATGTTTAATCTCTAGGATGTACCCTTAAATAAAAGGAACTGGATATGATACCAATTGTTGGACAACTGAGAGGGGGGGGTGAATCAGTTGTTACTATGCTTAAACAATTATGCCCATTTTAAACTCATTAAAAAACACTCAATGAAAATCACAATAATTTAGGGACGTAAGAAATAGAGTATTCAACATCAATCACACACATGAAGTATACAGAGACAGATATTCCTGAGGAAACCCATAAAGGGAGAAAACCTCTTATTCTTAATATGATAAGTAGTCTTTATTTTATGTACATTATCATTATTATGATCAACAACTCTTTGTGAGGCTACCACCTCTGTTTTACAAGATGCAACTTGCTGAGAGCACCAACTCTCTAGTTTCTCTAGCACCCATTAGAAGGAGTCACCAACTCCCTGAGTGTTCCAGCACCAACTTCTAGTCACACAAGCACCAACCTGTACAAGATGCAACTTGCTGAGAGCACCAACACTCTGGTTTCTCTAGCACTCACTAGAAGGAAGCATCAACTCCCTGAGTGTTCCAGCACCAACTGGATGGAAGCACCAACTTCCAGTCACATAGGCACCAACCTATATAACAAAGAAAAATGGTTCTCCCTTGCACCACCCTAACACCCTAGTTTTTCTGGCTACAACTAGATGGAAGATACAACTCCTTGTGTTCAAGCACCCACTTGAAACTCTGAGGACAACAATCCTCCCTAGAACCACCCTGCCACCCTGAAATATAAATATGTGGTTGTTGAAATTTATTACAGTGATATAGTTGTATCAATGTCTTACCAGTCTCAGCATTGCTCTTCTACACTGCTATGCTCTGCCTACATTAGTGTCCTCCTTCTTGCATCTTCTTGCACTTTCTCTTCTTCTGCATTTTATGCTCTGTGTGCCATGTTCATTCTATGCACTATGCCTCCCCTATGCACTTTTGCACATATGCTCAACTTCCTTCTACGCACATGAATAACTATCCAAAAATCCCCCTCACTTCTTTGTTCTCTGTCTTTTTGTCACGCCAAGACCTCTACTGTAACATACCCAGCCACCCACAAGTCGGGGTACGCTACCTTCAAGCCCTCCCTTGGACTTCTTTCTCTTACTGATTCCTTTTTCATTATTATGGATGCATAAAAGAAAAGACTTTAAAGACATGCACATCAGTAAATAGAAATCATGCATAGTCTAAAGATTCAATTAAATGACACTAAATATACAGAGGAATACATTCATATACATGAAAATGATACCATAACAGAGAGCACTTATCTTTATGAAAGATGACACCAATTGGTTGCAGACCAAGGACGTTCCACCCAACCGTAGACACCATTGCTTCAAATATCAACAACAGTGTCACCCCTGAGCCAGGGCTATGAATCCAGAAGGATGGTTCTAGAGTGTACTTGGGTTCCCAATGTTGGTTGTGGAGCTTGATTATCTTCCTGATTCAGAGGTCTTTTGTTTTCATTCATGTTTATACCCCATGAAGTCTTTACACCCCATAAGATTGTACACTCTTCCACGTGGGGGAGTGTATAGGGGGGTTACCCCCTCTACAGGCTCCGGGGGCAAGCCGGCCCCCGGTGGGGGTTTAGGGGCAGCGTCTCATGATGGGGTTTCAAGGTAAAATCCCCCGAAGGAAAAATTGCCTTGTAAAAGTATATTGTAATTTCATTGTAAATCTAGACCGTTCATTATAAGGTCGCAGATCTAACAGTAGAAATTATGTTAGGGATTTTTTCCATAGAAGGCAACCCTCTGTTATGAGGGAAATGTATTGCAGCTATGAATCATGGTGAATATTGTATTCTGAGAGAGGAGACTGTGAGAGAAAAAAGAGGAAGTTACAACGGGTTTGTTGTAGGTTGTATCCCTTCATTTGTTGGATAATAATAAAGGAAGGACCTGACAATTTCTCTGGTGGACGTAGCCCACACTGGGTGAACCATGTATATCTGTGTCTCTATTGTATTGTGTATATTCTGTGTTTTATTTCCACATTTGATTTATTTTATTTCTCCGTGATCTTGTTTTTTCTAACACCCAAACCAGTCAGCACCCAATATCTCACAGGCTTTCCAATTCTCACAGCAATCCAAGTACCCATATCTCTCCTATCCAGCTTGCACCACCTGAGAGAGTAGAATTCCACCCTTTTCTACCATGCAGTCCCTCAGGAAGTCCTTCTACTTAACTGGGCTCCAGCGCAATTGGTCCAGAATCTCAATGTTGTAACTCTCAGGACTCCCATCTATGAGCAATGTTGGACACAATCCAACACATCTCAGACATGCGGCCTCAGGTCATGGATGGATCAATGAATGGTTAAATATGTGCATGGGATTGCGTGAGGGAAATGAGTGAATCATACAGAAAATCAATGAGCAAGCCATCAGTCAAACCCCCCATCATACTAGAGGCAGGTTTAAGTAACGACATGGGAAAATCAAGAACCTCCTAGCCTTCCCCAAGAAGCTCCCATAACCGATCCCCTCCCTTAGGAAAAAAGGGTAATTAACATAGGGATAAACACGTATCCCCTCAAGCCTCCTGTCTTGTGGAATCATATCCCCCTATAACTCTAGTCCTTGTCCATCTAGTAGCCAACGATGTATTTATTATTAATAATGATAGAAAAACATAACATGTCCTGGGCACACTGGACTTTTAATAATTGTTTGGGCACTCTGGCCTCTCAACAATGTGACAATACATTATTTAAAATGGGGTTCAAAACCTGGGCTGTTACATCCCTTCCCCCTTATTTTGGCATTGTCCTCAGGGCATATACAAAATATAGATCAAAATCTCAAATTTATTCAAAAAGATGCAGGTACTCTGCCCACGTGGCATCTTCATGCTCCCAAGTAGCATCTTCAGGACCATAGTAGGTCCATTTAACTTTTATCAACTCTATAACTCGATTCCAGAGCATTTTGACTTTTCTGTCCAATACCCACACTGATTGAACCTGAAAATCTCCCTCTGTCTCTAACTGAATCAGATTCCAATCAATAACATGGTTAGGATCATGCACACATTTCTTTATTAAAGATACATGAAATACATTATGCACATTCATGGAAGCAGGTAAAGCAAGCATGTATGCAACTGGCCCTATTATGTCCTATATTTCAAATGGAACATCGAATCTCACTGCCATCTTTGTACAACTACCCAACTTCAAAGAGATTTTCTTGGGCTACACTTTCAAAAGTACATGCTCCCCTACTTTAAATTCTCTAGTTTTCCTATTCTTGTCTGCATAAACTTTTTGTCTATCCTGAGTTGCCTTTAAATTATGCATGATCTTGACCACCTAGTCTTCCATGTCCTTGAGTAACTCCAGCCCAAGTACCACTCTATCTGCTAGGTTGTCCCAGCTTACTGGAGTATCACATTTCCTACCGTACAAGGCTTAAAATGGGCTCATTCTCAATGAATATTGATACCCATTATTATATGCAAACTCAACCAAGTGTAAGTAATCTTCCCACTTAGATGGCTTATCCATCACATACATTTTGAGCATGTCTTCAATTATTCAATTGACTCTCTATGTTTTCCCATCTGTCTGGGGATGATATGTTGTTATAAAGTTTATATTTGTGCCAAATACTTTAAACAATCCCTTCCAAAAGTTGGAGGTAAACTTTCTATCTCTGTCTGATACGATTGTCCTAGGTATCCCATGCAACCGAGCAATTTCCTTCATGAAAATTTCTGCAATATTAGTCGTTGTATGCATTGTCTTCATAGGAAAAAAATGAGCAGCCTTTGTTAATTTGTCAACCACCACCATGATTTAATCATGTTTCTTATTCGTTCTAGGTAATCTTGTGATGAAATCCATGGTGATCACTTCCCATTTCTTCTCTGGGATTGGCAATGGCTACAACAAACCTCCTAGGTGCCTATGCTCAACTAGTGCAGACCCCTTCTCTCTAGGGATTCAATCTGTTCATAGAGATCAACAAAGCTCATGATGTCTACCTCTTCTTCTTCAGCTTCTGCAAGCTCCAATGTTGCAGTATTTTTAGCTTCCTGACTAAAAGTATTGAGCCACTCCTCAAAATGCTCATCTCCCTCTGTTTGGGCAGCTTCTAACACCTACTCCAATTCTTCTTTGACAGTTGTAGCTGGTTGTCTTTCTCTTGTTGTTGTTGCTTCATCTGCAACACAAATTTATGCCTCCTCTGGGCTAAGTGGTAGGAATATTTCAATTCCCCCAATCATTAGAAGATTTATTCAATCTTCCTTCTCTGTCAGCTGCTCTGGCTGATCCAAATCCATCTCTGAGCTCACCTTCTCTGTCAGCTCCTCAGGTTGATCTAAACTCACCTCTGAGTTCATGAGACTCTCAAATAGTCCCATTTATGTTCCCATGCCCACCTGGCAATTTGAAAACTTTCTGCTTCCCTCCTGGCAGTCCATGAGATCTCGTAGTGGCCTCATATCATTGCCCCCCTGAAAATGTGAAATTCCCCAACTTTCCTCATGATAGTCTGTGAGATCCAACAGTAATATCAACTCCTTTCCCTCCTGGCAATTGGGAATTTCCTGACTCTCTTCTTGACAATCCTTGAGATCTTCAGTCGATCCCGGTTCATCCTCACTACCGAGGTTTCTCCCAGTCTCTGGTTCACATACCTGAACCACTTCCTCAGGTCCACCGAGGTTTTCAACATGCCTCAACCATCCTCTTAATAGCCTACGATGTCTTCTAGCCATCAACTCCTTGACTGGCCATTTTTCTTTCGGCTTCCTCATGGGCCATTCATATACCCATCTCAACTTGGCGTTCTGTTGCATCCGCAATGCAAGATTTTCTATCTCCGCCCTTATCTCAGTGAGCTCTTCATCTATTTCTTCTTTTCTCATCAGCTCTGGGTCTTTCCTTCCAGCATATCTACGGCCTTCAGTAGCCATCTTGTTGTCTATCTTCCCTCCTGGAAAATCTACCGATGTCACTCTACACCCCTGAGTGTTTCAGCTTCTCTTCCACAGTCTTCCTGACTGTCTCCTTGATTGTTGCCTACCTACAAACAATCATCACAGAGTCTCCAGCGATCTGTCTTCCTTTGCCTTCTCCTCACTTCCCTTTCCTGAAATCTACAGACAAGATTCAAGCCCTGATACCAGAAATGGTGCATATCAGAGTGCTCTTTCTCCTCTTGCTTCCCTTGCCTGAAATATACAGACAAGATTCAAGCTCTGATACCAGAAATGGTGCATATCAGAGTGCTCTTTCTCCTCCTGCTTCCCTTTCTTGAAATCTATAGACAAGATTCAAGCTCTGATACCAAAATTGGTGCAGACCCCTTCTCTCTATGGCATCAATCTGTTCATACAGATCAGCAAAGCTCATGTTGTTTTCCTCTTCTTCTTCAGCTTCTGCAAGATCCAATGCTATAGTATTTTCAACTTCCTGGCTGAAAGTATTGAGCCACTCCTCAGAATGATCATCTCCCTCTGTTTGGGCAGCTTCTAACACCTGCTCCAATTCTTCTTTGACAGTCGTAGCTGGCTGTCTTTCTCTTGATGTTGTTGCTTCATCTGCAACATAGATTTCTTCCTCCTCTGGGCTAAGTGGTAGGAATATTTCAATTCCCCCAATCATTAGAAGATTTATCCGATCTTCCTTCTCTGTCAGATGCTCTGGCTGATCCAAATCTATCTCTGAGCTCACCTTCTCTTTTATCTCCTTGGGATGATCTAAAATCACCTCTGAGTTCATGAGACTCTCAAATAGTCCCATTTATGTTCCCGTGCCCACCTGGCAATTTGGAAACTTTCTGCTGCCCTCCTGGCAGTCCATGAAATCCTGTAGTGACCTCATATCATTTCCCTCCTGGAAATGTGAAATTCCCCAGCTGTCCTCATGACAATCTGTGAGATCTTGCAGTAATATCAACTCCTTGCCCTCCTGACAATTGGGAATTTTCTTACTGTCTTCTTGACAATCCTTGAGATCTTCAGTCAAACCCAATTCATCCTCACTACCGAGGTTTCTCCCAGTCTCTGGTTCACATACCTGAACCACTTCCTCAAGTCCATCGAGGTTTTCAGGATGCCTCAACCATCCTCTTAACAGCCTATGCTGTCTTTTAGCCATCAACTCCTTGACTGGCCATTTTCTTTCGGCTTCTTCATGGGCCATTCATATACCCATCTTGACTTGGCATTCTGTTGCATCCGCAATGCAAGATTTTCTATCTCCGCCCTTATATCAGCAAGCTCTTCATCTATTTATTCTTTTCTCATCAACTCTGGGTCTTTCCTTCCAGCATATCTATGGCCTTTAGTAGCCATCTTGTTGTCTATCTTCCCTCCTGGCAAATCTACCGCTTTCACTCTGCACCCCTGAGTGTTTCAGCTTCTCTTACACAGTCTTCCTGACTATCTCCTTGATTGGTACCTAACTGAAAACAATCATCATAGAGTCTCCAGTGCTCTGTCTTCCTTTGCCTTCTCCTCGCTTCCCTTGCCTGAAATCTATAGACAAGATTTAAGCTCTGATACCAGAAATGGTGCGTATCAGAGTGCTCTTTCTCCTCCTGCTTCCCTTGCCTGAAATCTACAAACAAGATTCAAGCTCTGATACCATAACTGACAAAAACCCCTTCTAACCCTCGGGTCGAAGTCCGCTTACAGGATCGTTCATTCACTTCCCTGAGCCAAAGCATCTCTTTCGATTCCTCCTCTAGAATCTTAGAATTTCGATCCACAGGTCCTTCTTCTGTCATGACCTCTCTGCACGTCTGTGACTTTTTCCTCGACAGGAAATTATATTTCGGGTTTCGGGACTTTATATTTCCCGATGTTAAGAGTCCTTGACTCCTCGACCTTTCGATCTCCAAAATGCTGAAATGCCGAAAAAGCTTCAATTAACAATTAGCCCCCTAGGCTATGCTTTGGTCTGTATGACCACTTCTCATAAGACCGCAGTCTTATTCCCTTTGGGACTTATCAATATGAGAGCCCGACCTCCTGTCCTCTGGACTCCCAAAATGCCAACTCCCAAAAAGCCGATACCCGGAATACCGAAATGCTATTCTTCCCGGGTCTTCTCCTTTCGTGATTTTGGGTTTCCAAACATCGAAATGCGTGGACTCTTTGTCCTCGGAACTCCCGAAGTTCTGATGGCTGAAATGTCGAAACCCCTCCGATATCTTCCATGTGTCCTACTCAATCAGACGATTGTGATCCTTCTGGAGTTTATCAATGCGAGAGCCCGACCTCTTGTCAACGGGACTCCCGAATTCTCGATTTCCAAAATCTCGATGGACTCTTCCTTTCAAGATTTTTCCCAAAATCCTGGATTGCTGCCATGTGTCCTCCCTCAAATGGACGATCCTCATTGTTTTGTGATTTCACGACTTGCGACCTCCTGTGACACAAATCCTCTGTCAACTTGAAATCTCGGTATCTGAAATACTGATGGACTCTCGATCTCCGCGACGTGTCCCCAATGGATGGAAGGCCTAGATTGTTTCGGGACTTCGCTAGGTGAGAAGTCGAAAAAAATCTTCCCTCTAAGTTTCCCGGTGTCTGAATTCCCGAAGTGGGTGATTTCGTGACACGTTTCCTCCTCAATCAGATGCCTGCGATCTATTTCGCTATTTCAGGACTTCCATCGTGGAGTGCTCTGACTTCTTTTCCTCGAGACCTTCGAAATCCCGAAGTCCAAAATCCTGATATGCTCACTCTTTCGAGACTTTCACCTCTGTTCACGAAGGATTAATCCTCATGCAACTCCTGACAGATCCAAGGACTGTCGGGTTTTCTAACTAAGATCTAACGGTTCATACCTTGTCTTCATGTGCGCTCTCCTGTTGCTCCCTAGACATGGAAAACTAACAGTCCAGATCTCTTCATTAGCCTGATCCAACGACGATTGTGCCTCCTTTTGAACAAGCGTGCTCTTCCTGAACTTGGAAGAATTTCCAAAAGCAAAAGGCCCCAGCCTTTGCTCCATTTCTGTGACCCCTGTAGTTATGACTCCATGCGTAAAAGCACTCGCCCTCCTAAGCTTGACTTTCTCTGAAACCTTAAGAGGTTTCCACGACTCCTACACTCCTTGTAGAGTCTCTGTGCACATGAAGGTCCTATCCCTTCTGAGTTTGAATTTTACTCAGATCTCTTAAGGGATTTTACCCTTCTTCCTTCTCCTACAGATGGAGAAATATGATGCCCTCCTGGCACTCCTTCGCTCAAGCAACCTCTTGCTGAGTCTGCAGGGTGTTCAGTAACCCTATGAAGATCCTTCTCTGGATTCCTCTTCAAATTATAGAACTCAAAGATTTCTTTTCTCCTGTGCCTATCTGCACATCTACTCAATTCCCTCCTGGCAGAGTGTCTTCTCACAAAACATCCAACAGTTCTGTCCTCTCCTGTGCACTCTATGCACCTGCTCAATGCCCTCCTGGAAGAGCCTTATAGAACTCCTCAGAGATTCTGTCTGCAACTGTATCTCTCATACACATCCTTACCTCCAAGGTATTCAACAACCTTGAGGTATTCCTCTGAGCCAATGATTTCAGCTACTGTGCCCTCCTGGCACGCCTTTGTCTGAATTCGCAGAGTTCAAAAATGCACCCTCTGTGTATGGCTATCAAAACCCACAATGTTCTGTCACACCTTCCTAGTGTGAAGCCTCAAAGACCTCTAACCCTGAAATCAAACAACCCCTGCAAATGCATACCTACAACATACACCTACAACATATAAAGAACACATAAAGACATTCACACAACACAGACAATATGCAGAAAAAACTATTCTGGCTTGTATTTATAAAATGCCTATTTTACAAAGGTGTTCTGAGCACGGAATGTAACAAGGTCTCGGCTCTTCTCTACTCTCCCTACTTCTCTCACGCTCTCTATGATCTCTATGATCTTTGATCTCTCCTAATACAAAGAAGATCTCCCGATCTTTTACATGAGGGGGCTCTTTGAGCTTTTCCCTCCAAACTCACCTACCCTATTCAATTACATTGAATGGGCTGTCTAGTCCAAAATCGGATCTAGATCTCAGCCTTACAAACATTCAAGGCTATATACTATAATGCTTGAGCAAAGTCACGACTCCATGTCTCAATAGCCTACAACATTAATTATATTCAAAATTCAAATTTGAAATGAGGGTTGCGCCTCTTCATCCTCGAATGCATGCACTGACGTGAGCTAGTTGGCTGGTTGATTGACATGGAGAGATGCTCCTACATCATCAGCCTTCACCTTCTGACATTCCATACATTGAATGATGTAATCAGAAACATCCTTCTTCATTCCCATCCAAAAGAACTGACTTCTTACTTTTGTAATTTTTTTCTGGTAATCGGGATGTCCAGCATAAGGAACATCATGCATTTTCGTTAGTACCAAATTCCTCGGTTATCCAGAACTAGGAACATAGATTCTGTTTTTATGCATGAGTAATCCATATTCATTTATCTCATACTCCTTTATTGTTTTTGTACATCTCCTTGCTGTAAGTTTTCATTTACCTGTAGGTAGTGCTAGTCTATAACAAGACCATCTAAAATTCTTCTCTTCAAGTCTGACTGATGCATAGTGACCATAGTAGCATGCATGAGATGCACTATTCTACTAAGTGCATCAGAAAATTTATTCTCCTTTCCCTTGATATGCTTGATATAAAAGTCATATTCACTTAAAAATTCCAGCCATCTTGTTTGTATGGCATTCAAGGTTGGTTTTTCAAAATGATACTTAAGGCCAATGTGGTCTGTCCTTAATTCAAATTTATTCCCCATGAGATAATTCCTCCACATCCTCAAGGCATGAACAATGGAAACAAGTTCCAAGTCATGGGTGGCATAGTTCCTCTCATGTTCCTTAAGATTTCTGGACTCATATCCAATGACATGTCCATTTTGCGCGAGGACTCCCCCAAGTCCTTCCTTACATGCGTTTATACATACCACAAAACTTTCATTTGGATCAGCAATCTTTAACACAGGTGCACTAGTAAGTTATTCCTTCAACATATTAAAATTATTTGCACACTTGAGTGTCCATTCAAATTTATTTCCCTTCTTTTGAAAAGAAGTGATGGGATGATAAATCTTAGAGAACCCTACTATGAACCTTCTGTAGTAGCCAGTTAATCCCATAAAAGATCTGACGTCTGACACATTTATGGGTGTTGGGCATCCTCTAATGGATTCGATCTTCTCTGGATCTATTGTTATGCCCTTCTCTGAAATAATGTGTCCCAAGTAATGGATCCTCTTTTGATAAAAATAACACTTACTCAACTTGGCATACAACTGATGTTCTCTGATTACTTGCAACATCAGTCTTAAGTGATGTCCATGCTCCTCTTCAGACTTAGAATATATAAGTATGTCATCTAGGAATACTATGAAAAACTCATCCAAATAATTCCTGAATATGCCATTCATTAAGCACATGAAGACAGTTGGTGCATTGGTCAGCCCAAATGGCACCACTACAAATTCATAATGCTTGTACATGGTCCTAAAGGATGTCTTATGAATGTCTTCTTCCTTGATTCTTACCTGATGGTATCCTGCACTGAGGTCAATCTTTGAGAATATATTTGCTCATATTAGTTTATCAAAGAGGTCATCAATTCAGGGTAAAGGATACATGTTCTTTATAGTGTACTTGTTCAGCTGTCGGAAGTCAATACACAGCCTCAAGGTTCCATCCTTATTTTTGACAAAAAGTACTGGTGCTCCCCAAGGTGAAACACTTGGATGTATGTACCCTTTCTTCAACAATTCCTCAAACTACATTTGTAATTATTTTAACTCTGGTGTGCTCATTCTATAAGGCGTTTTTAACACCGAGGCAACTCCTAGAACTAATTCAATTGAGAAATATATCTCCCTTCTTGGTGGCAATCTGGGTATTTCTTGGAATACATCTTCAAATTCCTATAGTATCGATAAATATTTGAGGCTTGGCCCCTTTGTATTATCAGGATCTTCCACATGAGCTACATACAATTGACATCCTTTCCTAAAACATCTTTTTATATGTAAGGTTGAAATCTCCCTTATAGAGATGGATCTTGGAACTCCTTTCACAGTGCTTTGTTTTCCATCTCCATCAAGACATGTAAATGTCCTTTTATGACAATCTAGGATAGCATGATGCTTGTCCAACCAATCCATTCCAATCAAAATATCATAAGACCCTAATGGTATGATATTTAGATCAATACTAGTATTCACACCATTAATACTTATGGAACAACTTCTGACCATGTCATGGATTCTTCTTTTGGTTCCAGTGGCTAACTAAACCAAACTCGCTTTTCCAAGTTTACTTTTCTCCAACGCTGATATATCCACTATATTAGGATCAATGTAGCAATGACTTTCTCTTGAATCAATCAAAACAAAAGCAGGTTGATTTATGATCTTACCTTCCACCTCGATCATATTGGACTGGTACTCTACTTGCCGATCATCTAAATCTATATAGATTCTTCCCATATCTTTTATTGTTGTAGCCTCTTGGATGTTGTCCATAGTCTTCACTCTGTCTTTTCTATGTGGGAAATCCTTGTACAAGTGATCTTCCTTGCATCCCCAACATTGGATTGGTGTCCTTCCCCTTTTTCCCAAGGAATCTTATTTCTTGGAATCCCCCCTAGCATACTGATCTTGATGATTCCTATTAGGTTCATTCATATTGAAGGGACGTTTGAATCCTTTCCTACTCTGATTGGACTTCACATTCTTCTTGTCCTTCCAAGATTTTTGTAGGGATTCTCTTCCCTATCCTTGCTCATACAGGTATTTAGCCTTCTTGATGGCTGCATTCAAGGTCTTAGGTTCATCATACTTGTTCTTTTCCTTATAAAAGGTTGCAAGTCCACTAAAAAATATTTGTATTTTTACTTTCTCATCACCAATGAACCTGACATACTTTGACAATCCCAAGAACTTATTATTATACTCTGCCATAGTCATGCTTCCCAACCTAAGTTCAAAGAACTCCTACATTTTCTTGTCATAGAAATGCTCTGAGAGGTACTCCTTCTGGAAGTACTTCTTGAACTGCTTCCAAGTGATCCTACTTTCATTAACATGTTCCACTTGCTTCAATTGGTCCCACCACACTACAACTTTCCCATGTAAATGGTAGGTGGAAATCCAAGCTTTCAGGTTGGATGAATAGTTATGAAACTAAAAATATCTTGGGAATCCAAGCAACCATGCTTCGGCATCATCTTCCCTTTCTCTTTCACCATCGAAGGAATGACTTGAGCTTCTTCAACTCTCCTTGCAAACTATATACCTCTTTTTTCCTTCTTTGGTGTCTGACAGGAGACACCTATGGACTGCTTACGAGATCTTCCGATGCATAAACCCTCCTTTCTGAGTAAGGACTCCATGAGCTCTGCTAGAACTTCTAGAATAACCAACTCTTCCATGATCATTTCTTCTTTCATGGAACCTTCCTTCTTCCTCTTGTCTTGAGTTTGATCCCTTCTTTGTTTGCCTCTGCAACTGATTTAATCTCTACAACACTCGAGCATTTATGTGAATTTTCTCTCTCATTAGTCTCTCGTTGTCTTCTTTGTAGCTCTGCACTTTCATCTTCAGGCTTCTTACCATTTCTATTAACGCTTCTTGCTCTCCTTTTCCCTTGCATCCATTGGACTCTGTCTCTGCATTACCAACTTTGGTATCCTGGCCTTCGACCTCCTTGTCATGACTGGAGGCTCCCTTGTCTTCTTCCATTTCCTCAATATGCATCTTGATTTGAAGTGTTTCGACCCCTTAATTCTGCAAAATGTGCAAGCGACCATTTTGTTAGAATTATGCATATGATAAACAAAATTTCCAAACCATGCTACAGGTCTCTTTCTTCTTCTTTTTTTTTATCGTGGAGACCATATCCCCATTCTCTGAAAATAATTGTTCCCTACTATCCTTGGCTGACACAGAACTTCCACCTATGCAGGTGCTTCCTTCAAACCACCTTCCTAGGTGATCATGACTATAAACTGTGGCCACATCCTTCCTTTTCACTTTTCTGTCTCGAAGACAACCAATTCGGCCCTTATCCCTCCTTCCTTCAGCTCTAAATCTATATATGACCAAGGCTATGACCCTGTGCTTAGCTGAAAAAGCACTTATCTGAAGCTTCAGGACTTCAAAAATTTCAGCCAGGACCGGATCAATGGTCCTCATCCTCTTTCATGATCAACGATCGAGATCCACTTCGAGACTCTGCGCTTCAGGAGTCTGAACTTTCCTCACTTGCCTCCTCCCGGAACACTTTTACCTGGAGTTCATGATCTTTCGATAGGTGTCCTCCCACAAATCAGCAGCTATGAATCGCTTTGGCTCTTCGGGCTTCGAAAGTTTCAAAATTTCCTCCTACACTTTCTCCCAGAGTGATTTCACCCGAAGTCGATGATCCTTCGACATGTGTCTTCTGGAATCGATGGTCGATATGTACTCTGGACTTCAGGCCTTTGGGAGTTTTTGACCCAACACAACCTGTCACATATTTCCCCTCTGAAGTTCCCAGTCTCCAGACTGCATGATTTGTCACCACATGGTGAAATACTAGAAGTGGACACGTGGCCCAATCAAGCGGGTGACACGTGTCACGTTCCAATTGACTTTTCAATACTCCAAATGCTCAAAACTTACTAACATGTGGCACACATTCCATGTGTCCACGTCATCCCACTTGACATCCGCAAGACACATCACTTTAGAAAAATCTTGGGCTCCACATCACCTCCTGGTGATGTCATCGTGCCCCATCACTTTGGCTCTTCGGGCTTCAGGACTTTGGGATTTTCTATAATAGCACACTTCCAATTCTCCCGAACTCTGAATTCTTGAACTGGCCAATCTGTCTCCATGTTTCCTCCTAAATCGGACAACTAAGATTCACTTCGGGTCTTCACTTGAAGTCCATGGATTTGCACCACTTGTCCTCCTTAATCTGATGATTGAAGCTTACTTCAGGTCTTCGAACTTCGGAAATCTCAAATTTCAAAACTTATATGGCCCCATTGGATTTTATCTGAAGCCTTGGATCTAGTGACATGTGGCTCTTGGCAGATCGATGGTCGAGATCCTTTCAGGGCTTCGTACTTCAAAGAACTCAACTCTCAACCTTCACTTTCCCTGGAAGTGCGCAGATTTCTGCCTCGTGTCCTCCTAGATCGGACAGCTGAGATTCACTTCGGATCTCCAGGGTCCGCAAATATCAATTCTCAACTTCTCTTGCTTTCCCTTCCCAGAGTTCTTTCACCCAGAGCACATGATCGGTTGATGTGTGTCCTCCTATGGATCGACAGTCCCCAGCTACTTCGGTTATACAGAGTTTCTATGCTCGATCCCTAACATGTCACATCATTGCATGCCTTTCAATTTGACATCACTGTATGCCTTTCAATTTGTGGGGGCATGCATCGACGGTTTGGAGTAACCCGATTTTCACCCCGCAATTCCCTCATACTGACACGTAACCCCTTGGGGAAACCATGGTTTGGATTGCAAGACCGCCTTGGGAAATTATATCCCGTGAAACTTGGTTCCCCACAATGCTTGTTGTCCATTGATCTCTCTTTCCAGTGGGATCCGATGGTTGTGACCTTAACCCTTGCTTCCTTTTAATCGGATGACTCTTGTTTGCTTGTCCTCCGATCCAATGATCCTGGATCTCTCCTGATCCTACAGTGGCGATCACTCCTAGATTTGAAGGGGGACATTCATAATCCTTCAAAACCATTACCACTAATCTTTGACGATCTATCTCCTACATAATTATGAAACACCATTCCTCCTGATCTTTTCAACTCCACGGTCAGAATTTGAGCTCGACCCCAAGACTCTGACCCATAGACCTGGGCCATACTGGCCCGATGTTTCAACTAGAAGCTCTGATACCAAACTATAACATACCTAACCACCCATAGACCGAGGTACACTACCTTCAAGACCACCCTTGGAATTCTTTCTCTTACAGATACATTTTTCATTATTAAGGATGCATAAAAGAAAAAAAATTAATGACATGCACATTAGTAAACAACAAGCATGCATAGTCTAAAGATTCAATTAAACGATAATTAAATATATAGTGAGATACATTCATATACATGCAAATGATACCATAACAGAGAGAACTTATCTTTATGAAATATGACACCAATTAGTTGTAGACCAAGTACGATCCACCCAACCGTAGACACTACTGCTCCAAATATAAAAAACAGTGTCACCCCCGAGTGAGGGATATGAATCCACAAGGACAGTTCTATAGTGTACCTAGCTTCCCAAACCATTCAACACCCAAGATATCATAGGATTTCTAGCTCTCACAGCAATCCAAGTACCCAGCTTGCACCACCTAAAACAATGGACCTCCACTCTTCTCTGCCACGTAGTCCCTTAGGCTGTCCTTCTCCTTAACCGGGCTCCAGCGCACTTGGTCCAGAATATCAATGATGGAACTCTCAGGACTCATAGCTGTGAGTAACGCTGGACACAATCCAACACATCTCAGACATGCAACCTCAGGTCACAGTTGGATCACACGAGAAACCACTAGAGACAACTATCCTATGGCTAATCTTCAGCAGTTTGACTCCCTTTCCTGATCCAAGACATGGATGAGGATGGATAAATGAATGGTTAAATGTGTGCATGGGAGTGTGTGAGGGAAATGAGTGAATCATATAGTCAATCAACGAACAATCCATCATTTGAACCCCCCATCAAACCAGAGGCGGGTTTAAGTAACTACATGGGGAAATCAAGAACCTCCTAGCCTTCCCTAAGAAGATCTTGTAACCGATCCCCTCCCTTAGAAAAAAAGGGTAATTAACATAGGGATAAACACTTATCCCCTCAAGCCCCCTCTCTTGAGGAATCATAGCCCCCTATGACTCTAGTCCTTGTCCATCTAGCAGCCAGCAATGTATTTATTATTAATAATGATAGAAAAACATTACATGTCTTGGGCACACTAGCCTTTTAATAATTGTTTGGGCACTCTGGCCTCTTATAATTATAACAATACATTATTTAAAATGGGGTTCAAAACCTGGGGTGTTACATCTTCGAGAGCATACAACCAACTCTTCTCATCATTTCTTCTCTATCAATCTTATGTTCTTTATCTCTGAATTTTCTCTCTATGTTCATTCTCTAATATTCATTAAATACATTTCAACTTGTTTTACAAAGAAACAATAACCTTCCTCTGTCACGACATCTTTCTTTTATTCATTCCCTCATCATTCGTTATGCTCCAAATCTCCAACGCTCGAATCAGGAATCTCAAAAACACTCAGGAATCATGATTCCAATGCTCAAGAACAATGATTCAATTAGTGTAACTTAATCATAACTGATCAAGAAATCATGAGATCAAAAAACAACCCTTCGATCAGATTTGGTTTGATCAACATCATTGTATTATACACACATATGTTTTTTGAATTTTCAATGCGTAACCTCCGATGTGGAGCCTAGAAGCACTAGCTTCTTCTTCAATCTTCTGCTGATGTGACCTTGGGTGATGCTCTCATGTGACCACGTGATTGCAGGTGCGGCCAAAGGTGGTTTGAGGGAAATACGCTTTTTGTCCCGTAATTCACTACAAAGCTCCATGTATGACTTTGGAAATACCGTGGTTTTGATTGTGGACCACCTTCAAAATTTTAAAGTTTGTGCACCTTCAATCCCTGCAATTCAATGGGACCGTCGATCTCATGATCTTGATGGTGCTCCTAAACTGGTAGGTCAAATATTCCCTTACAAGTTCTTCGGATCAGATCTAACCTTCCTAAATCAACAAATGTGATTTACTTCGTGATCCGAGATCCAGGAATTTCAAATCTCAAACCTTGCTTTCCTTCATATGTAATTCTTCTAGAGTTGATGATCTACAAACACCTGTCCTTCTCAATTGATGTCTCAACATCTACTTCGATAATTTGACCTTTCAACCAAATCAATGGTTCTGTGGCCCCTTACTTGATTCAACGGTCGAGATATCCTTTGCTACTCCTGGCTTCGATAATTTCAATTCTCAACCTTCACGCTCTCCCAGAATGGTTTTAGCTGGAGTCCACAGATTCCTACCATGTGTCCTCCTCAAATCAATGGTCCTCATTCACTTCATCTCTTTGAGACTTCATCTCTTCAGCCCTTCAGCACTTCAACCCTTTATGACTTTGGTCCTTCGACACTTTCAAACCTTTCTCCTTCGCATTTTCTTGGAGTAGTTTCACTCGGAGTCAATGATCTATTGACATGTACCCTCCTGCACGATCAACAATCATAAGTGACTTTGGCCCTTCGGGAATTTAGGTTGATTGTTGCTTCATTATCCTCCAGAGTGGTCACCTTCTAAATAAGTTATAGTCGATGGAGACTGCTTGATGTCGGTTAACACTTCCATTTACATTGTCCTTCCACTGTACTAGATCAACCGTTGAGAATGCACCCAAAGTGATCTTCAGATCGGATGACTCATATCCACTTCAGGACTCTGGCATTTGGGACTTTTGGACTTGGGGCATCTGCTGGTGGTAAAACTCCCAAAGTAAAACTCTCAGAGTGATGTAACATTACACACGTTACCTATTGACTTGGCACAAGCTGAGTGGTTTCCACGTGTCACTCGCTAACATGGTCTACCACATGTCCTTGCTGACGTGGTCTTCCACATGTCCTTGAATCGGACGATTGAGGCTTACTTCGGGTCTTTACCTAGATTCCATAGGCTTATGCCATGTCTTTTCTAGATCAGATGACCCAGATTCACTTCGGACGATCTAACGCTTGTGATCTTCTTCGGATGATATGACTACTGAGATCTACTTTGGATGATCCATAGGTTGAGAATTTATTTTGGCTCTCCGGGCTTTGGGAATTTCAAAACTCAAACTGAAACTTTAGAAGGGATTTCTCTGAATCTCATGATCTGTCGCCACGTGTCCCTCTGTATCTGATGGTAGAAAATAACTTCAGTTCTCCAGCTCTCTAGACTTTGTGGATTTCAAATCTCAAACTTTTCTCCCTCCTGAACTCACGGTCTGCTGACATGTATCTCTCGATGATCAATGAACCATATTCTCCTCCTGGTGATGAATAGTCTCAAATTACTTCGAGACTTCGGAACTTTGGCAAGCTCCCTCTCCTGCATGTGCAAAGAGTGTAAGGCTCACACAACTTGATTTGATTTTATGTTTTTTGGTCATTTGTATCATTTATCCAATGGCCACTATCGCTCTCTCTCTCTTGAGCTTCTAATCTCTATGACTTAGAAGGTTTTCTAAGTGTTCAAAGGTCTTGACCTTTTCTCCTCCTGTGAGTCTGTCTTGTGGACCTTGTCTGCACTTCTGGAAAGAGTTATCTCTTCTGAGATTTGATCTCTGAATACTGTTTGTTTCTCCTCCTGAGCTTATTCTTTTCCTGTTTTCCATTTTTTTTTTTGTTCTTTCCATCAATGACAAGAAAACACTTCCTGTAAAACATGACAACACTAGAACTACCTCCTTCTCTAATGGTCTATAACCCAATTCTTCTAATTGTCTTATTGTCAACTAAAAATCATAGATCCCCATGGATAATCTACAAAAATCTATAATTTTGGTTGTATCATGATTAAGGAAATCTTCATCTCCCACTTCTACATCCAACTAAGACTCTCAAATGGATTCTACTATCAACAAATCTACCTTAGTCACATTTTCCCCTTGTTGTCTCTTCCTGGATTTCCCCTTAGAAGAATTACCGAACCCTTTTTCAAGTGGTTGAGTGACCCCTAATATCATATATAAGACCTACATTCCATATAGAAAAATGGATATGACACCCTCAACTTGTGAATCTTCATGAAGTTGAAGTTCACTTAAATCATGGTTGACTTTGCAAACATTTTCTTCAACCATTCCATCATCTTGCAACTAATAGTCTTGCTAACTGATTTCCTTTGTGCACTACATAGAACCAACACTTACATCATTTCCTATTAAAATTGGTGCATCCATCTAGACTACCTCATCTTTTTCACCACTCAAAGTGTTGCAAGCTACACTTTGGTAAGTGTCTTTATCATGAACTCTTGCCATTGTTGCTAGTGCAATATTTGACTTGCCTCCAACATTTTTCCTCTCATTCACCAAAGTGCATGAAAATTCAGTATTTTTCAAGAATAGCTCCACCGGAGTCTTTAATTCCACCAACCTATTCTTTGCATAGTCTTCACCATCATGGCCACCCAATGTTGCTTTCCCAAAAACTATATTTTATTGCTATTGTGAAACAACACAAGGCATGTATGTGGATATATTTGTTGCCTCAATCAACTTCACAGCTAACATTCTTAGTATCCTTCCCAACTTCCTTCTAGTCATTATAGGCACCCCACAAGTCTTAGTTCCATCTAAAAACATCAAACAATTATCGTGGGGAATTGGAATTGCATTGGAATTGCTTTGGAAAGATTGAGAAATTTGTTGAAATCCCTACTTTGTCACCTAGGTATCTTATTATCTAGTTATTTCCTTGTTGTAAATCAAATTAGAAACTCACAAAACAACATACACTTGCTGGAATATCCAAATCAAATAAAGATATTAGAAGCAACACTAGAAACCAAAATCGCATACACAATACACAAAGATATTATCCCCATCAACTAATCTTATCATTCAAATAACTTCAAATCTTACAAGGGCTTCCATACCTGGGAAAATATCCCATAAAGAAATAAAGAAAACTATATACAATACCTGCAAACCCTAGCAAATCCTAATCTATTGTATGACCTTTTTTTTTCATGCTTCTCAAGATGTAGATGCCTTTCCTTAAGAAAACTCGTGTATACATGTATGTCTCCACTGAAACCCACATACATGCACTCAAAGACTGTACAGAAACTTCGTACAGAATGACCATACTGTTGTGAATCCAATATGATAAAACCCACTTGCAACTACCTATGTTGTCTCTTCTCCCTGACTTAATCTCTATATGGAAGTCCTTCACCACCTATCCAATATCTCCTTGAATCACAATCCTTTCTAATCCAATCCTCCAGAGAAAAATTCATTATTTTCTCTGTATCAATATATCATGTGTCTCCTCCTTCACCCTTCCTTTTCTTTTATAAGATTGAGTTATGAGATAACCCTAATATCCAAAGTGATTGACGGTTGATATTACTTCTCACCTCACTTGATATCAATGGCTATTATTTAATTCACTAATTCTAATTAAATAATTTCTTTAAATATAACTCAACTCACTAATAAAAGAAATTTGCTTTAAGAATTTTTTTAATTAAAGTAAAGTATCATGGTAGAAGTACTTGGATAACTTCTACATGTCTATAAACTTAGACTAGTGCAAAAGTACACATCTGATGATACAAACAACAAAACTCCCTCTTAGCAAGGAAGGTATTCTATACCACTCCAAGTTTGTCTCTAAAGAACAGAAACTTCCCTTTAACCAAGGGTTTGCTCAGAATATATGCAACCTTCTTATCTATGGAAACATAATGAAGCTTCAATACTCCCTTCTGGATTATATCTCAAATGAAGTAATATGTGATCTCTATATGCTTGGACCTTGAATCATGGAATATTAGATTCTTGGAGAAGTTTATACAACTTGATTATCACAGTATATCATTGTAGGCTCCAACTTCTGATAAAATAAACTTGTAAGGAATTTGCGAAGCCAAATGGATTCATATCTATCCATACTCGTTTACATATACTATGCATCTATTGAAATGGGTGTTGTTGACGATAAAAATGGAAATGAGGATTTCGCCCGCAAAGTATTGCTAAGAGCCTATTATTATAATCTAATGATATATAATACTAGTAGGTGAGACCCCTTGTATATTGGAGGATCAGATGAGGTTCTTATTTGATATTTATGTTGTTGTTTGACATTTCTTACAGGGTCCTATGTGATTGATGATGAAATATTGGTTTTATTTCTGACATAATAGCAGATGGATAATGTGTATTATATGTTGGTTCTGATTTCTCTAAGATCTAAATTCCATATTGAATTAATGGATTATATTCATAGTTATGGAATTGATATTTAAGCCATGAATCATCACATGTTGTAATTGCACAAAACACATGTTAGTTATAACAAGAAAAGAGACCTATGAAAAAAGATAAGAAAGAAACTAAACTATGCCATACCATGCTACTATATGAAATTGAAATTAAGGAAATGGATGTTAGTCCTAACTAGCAATGTTAGTGGATATACAATTACTATTTGAATTATATGGAGTGCATGTGATATATCTTATGGTTTTGGACATTGGTTAGTATGGATCGGGTGGCACAATTGTCAAGTAATGGATGTAAGTTTCGATGCATGGATTAATTGAATGGATTAATTGATGGTTGGATGGTGTGTACTAAGTAATTGAATTAGTAGAGGATGGAAGTGACATGAATTTACTACACATCACTCCATACATCTCCCACTATTCGTCACCCTAGCTTGTTTATTGTTCAATTGTTGTTCGTTGTGGTTAAGCTATGATTTTCAGGTGAGGAAAGAATTGCTCGGCCAAGCTCACATTTTAAGGATATTTGGTTACAGGTATGATTTTTTCTCCATCCATGAACTCACTTTGTTTATGAAATAGATGTTGGCTCGATGATGTATTGGTCAGTTCTTTTCTTGAGGCTGGAAACTATGTAAAATCGTGATGTTTCTCTGGAATGTTTGTTGTGTGTTATTCATTGAAAATGGAAAAATTGGATGGTTGAAATCATGGTTTGATTGATGATTTTGTGTGGTGGAAGCCATGAAGGCTCTCTGTTGTATTATGGGTTTTTGTTACAGGGTTTCATTCGGTCCAGGCTTGTTGATCATATCCACACAGTTCTTGTAAACATACCCGATCGTATTTAGTGTTATGGGGTTGTTGTGTTTGATTTTGAACCACCTTGGGTCAATGCATATCATTTTCACCTGGTTGTGGACTCGTTTTATGTTATTGGTGTATGCGTAGTTGGTTATGATGGTTATTATGCCAAGAGGCTTGATTTAGGGTTGGTTTCTATATCATGGATCTGTTTTTATATCATCATTATTCAGTTGATTGGGAAAAACATGAGGGTTATGCCCTATGTGTTCTCGGTGTTATTATTGGCCAGTAAGAAGCCTCTGATCCTCTGTTCATAATCTCTCCTACCTGTTGTGAATTTTCACCTTGTCTTGTAAGATATTGATGATATGGATTGTGTTCCCACCATGTTGTCTCAAAGGGTTCTCAACTGTTGTTGATGTGGTCGACTCCAGTCTCCCTATGTTGGTTCCACCGAGCGAACCCTTGATTACTTAGAGCCCACCCTTGATTATTCAAAGCCCAATTTTGATAACTGAACCAGTTATTTCTGGTTGGGTATATTGTTGATTTTTATGAGTTGGTGGAGTAGCATCGACAGTGTTCGATTATTAGCTCATATATGTTAATAACATTGACAATGGTTTTATTATTGGCTATAGTCACTGGATTATTTATTATGACAATTGAATCGATAGCTCAGTATGGTTAATTGGTTGATTCAAGAAATGAAATGGGCACACAGTCACTGCCTCTTGTGTTGTAACAGTTGGAGTGTTAACTAGAACAACGTATAAGTTGAAATGATGGTTGTTGTTACAGTGTGTTTTAATTGCCAATCAGAATTATGCAAATTACTAAAGGATTGATTGTTGTGACTTGGTTGTCTGTTGTGTATTTTATGGATATCGTGCATCCTATTGTTTGATTTCACCATCAGAGATGGGCACGGGTTTTATAACAGTATGGTTTCATTGCAATTTAATTGTTAAATTGATCAGAGAAATGGAACTGGGCACAATTTTGAAATAACTTGTGTCTGTCTTTGATTTGAGGAAGTAATTTATGGACAGTGGTTGATGATTTTAATGTTGAACATGGTTGAAACAAGTGACTGTGTGTTCATTTGGAATTTGTTTTAAATATTAAATGGGACAAATGAGAGGAAGAAAAATTCTTATACAGGTTGTTTTGGAAGGCATAATATTTTGAGTATGATGACGTTGTGTTAAAGATTCAAATGTGAATAGTGAGCAAGTTAACACACAGTAATGGTTAAATTATACACAGTAATTGTTTAAATGATCACAGTAATTATTTGGTTAGTGTTGGATCATTTGCATTAAATACATAATTGTTTTATGGATTACTTAATGGATTTTTTGAACAGTATTCGCTCTTTTCCCCTACCACTATTTCATTTTTTCGCTAATTGCAATCCCCTCACCTTCCCATATCCATTATCCACTCAATGTTCCTAAAATTTAATTAAAGTTAAGAAGAACTATGTATTGTAACAGTTTAAGATCACAAGGATGGATTACAGTGATATGTTCTTTGGTTTACGTTACAGTTGATTGTTTGTTGTTTATGAGCAGTAACCATGATCTGTTCCCCCTCATTTTAATATTTTTCTCTCAATACAACCCCTTGCATATCCTAGAACCTTTGTTCACCCCCTGTTCATTGACAGTGATTAGACAATTTGTATGGATTGGATTGCATGAGTTTGATATGTTGTTGAGCCAAAATTTATTTCATAGTTTAAAAGGAGTTGTCATGTATGGTTGTTAAAGAAACTATTTCTAATCAATTATGCATATAGGAATGAGATTTTTCATCCGAGGTAGCCATGGTAGAGGTAACTGGGGAAGAGGTAATTGGAACAGGGACCCTAGAAGGCCAAGATTATCCATACACTTTGATGTTGACTCGCAAGAGTTAGGCCAACTATTTCAAGATGGGATTTTTATTGGATTGGAAAACGAGTGGTCCAACCTAGGCCTGAAAGGCCTCCCTTCCAAGCCCCATAGGTCCTTGGTATCCTTGTTCCCCCTCATGTCTCATTGCAGCTTGAAGTTCCCGAAAATGACGGATGGCGGGATATTGTCCACCCGACAGTCTCCCAACATCGTGGCTGGCCCAATTTGTCTTTACCTGCTCCCTCGTCTATCAATCAAATTGTCCAAGATGCCCTTGTCCACTCACCATTTCAGTATTTTCATGTGAGTAAAATGTTGAATATTGAGGCCCACCATGACCCTGACAAGGGAAAAGCCATTGTTGCCTCTTCCTCAGCCTCCAATGGATCTGATAAATCTATGTCCTCCTGCATGCATTTGAGGGATGATTTCTCTCATGTGATTAGTGATATTAGGCCTAAAGGAAAATCAAAGCCTAAGGAAAATTCAGAGAGATCAAAAGGTGACAACAATAACAAGGGAAGGATTGCATCTCAGAGTGGAAAATATGGATTTTAATTTTTATTTATTTATAAATTGATGATAAAAAATGACTTCTAGAATTTTGGACAGCACATTATTTTTTGGATATATGGGTAATATATTTTAGAAATAATTTCAATTATTATTGAGATAAATTGTCAAATATGAATGTGATGATGCGAGTCACAAGGAGGGATGTTTTGTTTAATTAACTAGTTGTGTTATGATTGTTAAACACTAAAGGGAGTCACAAGGGATCCCACCTACTAGTTATTATTTATTTAAAAAACTCTTATTATGATTTATTACTTTTCCCCCTAACTAAAAAGTTGGTTTAGTTTTAGTTAACTTAACTAGTGAAGTAGTTCAACTACTTGAATCGATTCTAATTTGATTAAAGGCAAAAGGAAAGGGACGAACAAGAGGAGAATAGAAGGAGAAGCATACTAAAGTTTTCTCTTTGAGTTTCTGTTGAGATAATTCAGTTTTCATTCATTCCTTAATTCATTAGAAGCCTAATTATTTTTTATGATAGCAGGGTCCTATTGTAGACAACAAGATTCAGGGATGAATTACATCATTCAGACACTTTTTTTTTAGAGGTGTTGATCTATCTTTGATAGTCTATGTAGACTTGTCTGTTTGTAAACTAGTTTTCATGACTGACAAAGGTTGTTGTGAAGAGTCTAGTGGGAAACAATCTGTGGCAAGTTGATTCAGCTTTTCAAGTTTAGTTTTTTTATTTTCTGTCAAAAGTCCTTTTGTATGTTTAATTGGGGACGTCTAAGTTTGAATTTGGTCCAAAACTTCCTTAGGAAAGTTTGTAAAGAGAACAATTCTTTGATGAATTGGAATGAAATAAATGATTGTTTTATGTCTCATATGTGTTGATTATTGAATTAGTGTCTTTACTTCTGTCTCTATATTTATTTCATCATCTGATATGTTCAGAAAATTACATAAAAAATGATTTTTTCAGCAAGCTTTTAATTATTAAAAAACAACCTAAGCACTTGTAAACAATACTTGTGTATTAGGATATCAATTTTTATGGCTATAAACATAGGGTGTTATTCCTGTCTATCTTGATTTAGCCAAGAAGGATATGAAAATGTTTGAGTAATATCATTTCATATCTTTTCCTCAACATTTATTTGGTGACCATACTGGGGAGATCTTCAATATCTCTCTGGTTAATTTTTATTCTTGATTAGCATCGAATACATCTATTTTTCTGATATCGATTCTTTGACTTTTTTATTTCTTAATGATTGTGCCAGTTGCAAAGTAGCCCAATATTGAGCCCGGTCTTTAAGATCAGACTAGGATTTCTTTGAATTTTTTCAACACCATTTTAGACACTACCAATACTTGTGTTGAGCTTAATCATTCATAGAAAGCAATTGAACAAGATATTAGTGCCCAAGAACGTTGGGAAGCTAGATGTAGACAGCCTAGAAATCAATGGTAATTTTCTTGTTCCTTCACTTTTGGCCTTACTTTCATGTCCTTAGACTCTAGTGTTTCTAGAAGAAGAAGAGGCTTATCACCTGAAATAAATCCTATTTCTGAAATAGGAAGAAGGAACGTTGTGTTATCGACCCAACAAAGTGATCTAAGGAGAACTTTGTCTGATTCATCCAATTCGTCTTTCTCTCCCTCCCCTATCATCCACAAGATGGCATCTAGGGGTGGCTCTGGTGGAACTGGAAGTGCTTCCTCATCTCATTCTTCAGCTTCATCAATGATTGGTATCTTATATAGCCACCATATCCATTTCCAATCTACAAAAAATCCCACCAAAGTCATTAAAAAGTATGGGCTTTTTCAGTTTGAAGAAGACACCACAACCACACCATGGAATGTATCCTCTCCTCTTAACCTAGCACCTTCTACTCGTCCACTTCCTAAGTTCAAAGAGAATCTCCCTAGGTTTTAAGGAAATAACACTATCACTACAACTGAACACCTGGTGGCATTTTCTAATGCTTGTCACAACATAGGAGAAAATGAAAATAATACTTGCATGCACTTATTCATCAATTCCTTGGAAAGAAAGGTTGTGGCCGATTTCTTTTACCTTCTTCCTAAGATTCTATATACTTTGGAGGAGTTAGTCCATTCATTCAAATCCACCTATGGGCATTCTAAAAGCCCAGCTAAGAAGTTATGGGAATACAATAGCATCGCCTATAAGGATGGTGAAACCATAAAATCCTTCAACTTGCATTTCATTAAGATATACAATCAAATCCCTGAACTCATTCGACCTCAAAACCAAGCCACTTTCATGCATTACTACAATGCATTACCTTCCCCCTATCGTCATAGGCTTGAGGAAAAATCCATTGATAACCTCGGTTCCGCTTTGTATACTTTTTTAGAGTATGAAGAACAACTCGAAAGAACAGGTCTTCCTCAAGGAGAATTGATTAAATAGACAAACATGTCTACCCTCTTAAATCTAGTAAAATATATTAATAATCGTATGATAGTGTATGAGTGAAAGGGAAATGTCTCCCCTCTAACCCCTGGAGCTTCATCCTCTTCTGCACCCCCCTTTAGAAACCCAATTGAAAATCATTTTCAACCCAAGGATATCTTTACTCAAAGTTGGTGTAACTTTTGCAAGGAACACCACAAGGAAGACACATGTGAGGTAAGGAAGAGTGTGAGAGATAAGATTTTTGGTAAAAGACTAGAAACTACCATTGTTGTCCTAGATTTTTCAAAGCCAGAGGATGTCATGATCATCAATAATAGGAACAAATCCTATTCTCCCAAAGGAAAATATGATCCTCCCTGCAATTATTCTAGACTAAGCTCATCATCATCAGCTTCTATGATTCAGGTTCCTAAGGTTCCTGACAGTCAAGGAAAAATTTCCCCTCTCCCCTCTTCCAAATACAATATTCTGAATTAGTTGGCCAACATCAAAGTAGATGCCACCCTCCTAGACATGGTTGTCATCCCTGAACAACAGAGACATCTAAAACAATTCATGGAAGGAAAGGCTTTTGTTGTATCCAACCTCTATGAAGAGGTGAATGAAGAGGATTCGTTTGTCAATAAAGTAGGTGTACATAACTTCATATACCCTATAAAAAAACCTCCTTTTTATATTTCTGTAAATATTATGGATAATATTTCCCATGTTGTTGCCTCATTGATGGCGGTTTGGGCCCAAGTGTGATGTCGAAGATTAGTATGGAAGAGCTAGGCTTGTCTTGTAAAAATAAAAATTCCAAAAGAATTCTCTCCTATAATATTCTACAACAAACAACCATAGGTGAAATTAAATTTGTGACCTTAGTTTTGTGTGCACACCCTAAAATAAGGACAACCCTTAGCATTCAGGTAATTGACATGCCAGTAAGAAATTACTCAATCATCTTGGGAAGAGATTGGAAAGATTTGACGGATGGATACATCTCACTCGACGGGGCACACTTGTTCGTTCCTCGGAATGGAAAAAACATTATAGTCCTTAGAGAGGGAAGGATTTAACCTTACATAGAAAGTGTTCCACAACCTAATGTAAACTATGTCGAAGAGGACCTAGGGGTGTATTCCATATTTTTTTAGGAAGATAATGTCCCCTTGGAACATATTGATTTAGATGATGCTATGTGTCACATGCACTTTGATGGTTCGTGCTCTAGTGAAGGTAACGAAGCTAGCATAATCTTGTACTCTCATGTCGAGAAGATTCATAATTTTTCTTACAAGTTGGATTTTGCTTGCATGAACAATGTCACTAAATTCGAAGCTTTATTATTAGGCATTGAAAATGCCTATAATCTTGGTTGTGGTCACCTTTCAGTTTTTGGAGATTCCAAGCTTGTTGTGAACCTCATACGTAAGATATACTCTCCTAGAAACAAGTTGATGAAACGATATACCCAAACTATTTGGGCACTAATATCGAACCTATTATATTTCAACATCACTCATGTTAAGAGGGAATTGAACTCAATGGTTGATCGGATAGCTATGTTTGTGGCCTCTCCTAATTGGAAACTTATGCCACATAGACCTGATTGTAATTTTCAATCTCTATATCATCCACATATTCCTGAAAATATAGAATCTTGACAGGTCTTCCCTAGCGATGAGAGCATAAGTTCTTTCATTCAAAATGAACCCTATAATCCCAAGGAAATCATATCCATATAAGATAACAAGATTCCTAAAGTCTTGACTCCTCTAGAGAGTTCGTTTTCATCGAGTGATGTAGGCAATAAAGAGAAACAGAAAGAAGAGGAGTCGAAAAAGAAGGTGGGTGAAACCATCTCCTTGAAACATTGGGACACCTGAGTCTCCAAATAATGTTAAAATAGGTGCCCAATATTCTAATGAAGAGAAAATGAAGTTTTCCAAGACACTTGGTGAATTTCAAGATGTTTTTTCTTGGTCTTACGAGGATATTCGTGGTTTTGATCCTGGTCTTATACCACATGATATCCCCATTAAGGAAGGCATAAAACCAGTTATGAAAAAATAAATACCTATCAACCCTGCACTGGAAGAAACTATTCGAAGGGAGTTGGAAAACTTCTTGAAGGCTGAAATCACCTTTCTGGTCAATTACCCTAAATGGGTTTCCAAATTCGTTCATGTTCTGAAGGTTATTGATCATATTATCTTCTGCATTTATTATCGCACATTCAATCAGGCTATTATGAAAAATCCTTTCCCTCCCCCTAATATGAAAATGATTCTACAACAAGTTGTAAGATCACAGATGAGGCCCTCACTTGATAGTTTTTTTGGTTACAATCAAATCAAGGTAAAAGGGAAGATGCTTACAAAACCACCTTTATCACTAATTGGGGTACCATAACTTATGGATGTATTCTTTTTGGCTTACCTGATGCAAGTACCACTTTTAAAAGATCTATACAAATAACTCTTGGTGAATTGATCGGTATTCATATCTATCTTGATGATATAATTATATATGTTAAAGGGTTGTTAATTACCTCGGAGTTTCAAGTGTTATGTCTACGTCCCTTCAAAATCGCTTTTGTCATGGGTACTAACTCTTACATTTTAAAGGACTTACCGGAGCAGTTATTATCCTACAACACTAATGGTTCTCACTTGAAACATTATATGGACCCAATTTGAAAAGCTTCAACGATATTTGGATTTTTCGTATATTAGTAGTCTAGCTCTGCTTTCATTTTTTTTCCATTGTTTTTCATTTCTACTTTACAATAGTTTGATTTCTTCTTTCTGTTTTTAATAATTTCCTGCTGCTTTTACATTTCTGTCACTATATTTTTGTTGTTTTAAAGTTTGCAATTTTAATTATGTCATGATTTTTATTTCTTTTTCATCTTTTAGTTGATTTTGGGTCAAGAATAAGTTGTTGGGTCAGGTCTTCCATAGTCACACTCCTACAAGATATTGTTAGTCAATAACAATCAAGCTTACACAGTTGTTACGATGTTCCCTCTGAAAGCACTTGAATTTGTTATTTGCTTTCAATGTTGTCTTATAAATAAATTTCTTATCTCTTGCTTCTGCTTTCCAATTCTTCATCCATTTGAGAGTCTAAAAGAGAAAGTACATAAAATTTTCTCCTTGAAGTAAAGAGCAGGTTCTAGTTGAATGATTATGCATACAGGGATAAACCCTCTCATACTTAACATTTTTCATAAGTTATTCCCAAATTCCCAGTCATTTTTCCATTAAATCCACTCACTTCCCCATATTGCATAATCATCCTGGTTATATCTTCTTGATCTGTTGTTCTTGGTCTGCGAAACCATGTTTTCTGAGTTCTAAATTTTTTGAAAACAAATTTCCTTGTGGAGTCGCTAGTTTGTTGACGATAAAAATTGTAACAAGGATTTCGCCCACAAAGTATTGCTAAGATCCTATTATTATATAATACTAGTAGGTGGGACCCCCTTGTATATTGGAGGATCACATGAGGTTCTTATTTGATATTTGTGTTGTTGTTTGACATTTCTTACAGGGTTCTATGTGATTGATGATGAAATATTGGTTTTATTTGCGACATAATAGCAGATGGATAATGTGTATTATTTGTTGGTTTTGATTGCTCTAAGATCTAAATTCCATATTGAATTAATGTCTTGTATTCATGGTTATGGAATTGCTATTTAAGCCATGAATCATCACATGTTGTACCTGCACAAAACACATGTTAGGTATAACAATAAAAGAGACCTATGAAAAAATCTAAGGAAGAAACTAAACTATGCCATACCATGCTACTATATGAAATTGAAATTAAGGAAATGAATGTTAGTCCTAACTAGCAATGTTAATGGATATACAATTACTATTCGAATTATATGGAGTGCATGTGATATATGTTATGGTTTTTGACATTGGTTACTATGGATTGGGTGGCACAATTGGCAAGTAATGGATGTTAGTTTTGATGCATGGATTAATTGAATGCATTAATTGATGGTTGGTTGGCCTATACTAGGTAATTGAATGAGTAGAGGATGGGAGCGATGTGCATTTAGTGCATGTCACTCCATACCTCTCCTATTGTACATCACCCTAGCTTGGCTATTGTTCAATTGTTGTTCGTTGTGGTTAAGATCTGATTTTCCAAAGAGGAAAGAACTACTCGACCAAGCTCACATTTTTAAGGCTATTTGGTTACAAGTATGTTTTTTTGTCCATCCATGAACTCGCTTTGTTTATGAAGTAGATGTTGGATTGGTGATGTATTGGTATGTTATTTTATTGAGGATGGCAACTATGTAAACTCATGATGTTTCTCTAGAATGTTTGTTGTGTGTTATTCATTGCAAATGGAAAAATTGGATGGTTGAAATCATGGTTTCATTGATGATTCTGTGTGGTGGAAGCCATGAAATCTCTTTTTTGTCTTATGGGTTTTTGTTAGAGGGTTTCATTTGGTCCAGACTTGCTGGTCATCTCGACACAGTTCTTGTAAACATACCCAGTCGTATTTGGTGTTATGGGGTTGTTGTGCTTGATTTTGAACCACCTTGGGTCACTACATATCTGTTTCACCTAGTTGTGGGCTCATTTTATGTTATTGGTGTCT
>ML805722.1:1751-15479 GCA_009831015.1 Picea engelmannii
CCCATTCCATTCATGACAACAACCCCAAACCTCGCACATACAACGCGTAACTTTAAAACCCATTATCCCCTACCCCTATTATCTCTAACCACAAACCCTTAACATCTATCACATCTAACCCTTAACCTATGTAACCCATAACCGATCTAACCCTTATAACCCCTTAACCCGTGCGGGTTAACACTATAACATATCATATCACTCAATTCATTAATATATAACATATCACTTACCCGCGCGGGTTCACTATGCTCTAATTAGCTCTGATACTTGCACCTACGCATGAGACTTGCATCGAGGGTAATATCATGAGGTGATTATGAGACTAAGTGGAGGGAATATCACTTAACCAGTCAGGTTCATTATGCTCTAATATCTGATACATGAACCTATGCACGAGACGGACTGCATCAAGGGTGATATCAAGTGATTCTGAGACCGAGTGGAGGGAAATAGTTGCACCCGTCAAGGGCCATCTGTAAAATTGATCAAGTGACATAGAGACTAAGAGCGAGGGCAAGGATGGTGAGTACCTATTCACACTTCATGAATTTACATTGCTAATGTGAGAATAGTCTTTTTGTTTTTACAAGTTTACGTTAGTTCCATGTTTTGTTGGAAGGAGAGAGAAATATCTCCTTATTCTCCCCTTCCCATACTTTCCTCAAACCCTAGTATTATCCCTTGTTGAGACACTAAAGGTGGGATGTGAATTCCCATAGATCCATCAACAGCTTCAATATTTTTTCAATTTTGGTTGCAATTGTCTCCCTAACCCCCCACAATAACCCTTGGGCTCATTTTGTTGTGGAAATTATCTTGGGATTGTCTTCAAGTTGTTCATATGGTATCCTAATAGCCAATGGTTACATAAACAATGGTTTAGGAATCAATGTAGATTCCAAATATGTTATCCTCCTTTTCAATTTGGTGTTTTCCTCTACATGCTCCAAATTGGATTGCCTAAGAATACGCCCTATGGAATCATGTAACTTAAGGGATCCCTTTTCCCCTAATTCTTTAACATATAAAATAAACCAAAATTATAAAGTTTCCATTCAATAAATCCCATCAATCTTTTGAATCCTTAGCTCACAGCTCAAACACTAAATTAGAGTTATATTATTTCCTTTGTTTTCACTTTCCAATGAAAAACTAAAACCTCTCTTTGTTTTACTTCTTTCAATTCCTAAAAATAGTCCTCACAACTTTCAAATCCCCTATCCTTTATACCATTTTTACTTTTTATTATTTAGATAATTAATTATTCATTTATCAATAAGGATATGAGTGGCACATCCTTCTAACTTGTCTTTTATGAGAACATGTGGCTCTCGACCACCCCTCCTTGAATTATGGACCCCAAATGTCTTGTCATCCCTTAATGAAAAGATAATGGGTGAAGCTTTATTTAAGATTTAAATAATTCTTATTAATGGATCTCCACTCCTCTTAGTGATCTCATCCCTACTTAATGGGAACACCCTTCAAACACCAAGGATTTATCATCTATAAATCCAGACCTAAACACATGTCAAGGGTGTTGTAGTCTTGTTCTTCTTGGTATGAAATATATGTGTTATGCTCTCTATAGCCATTTATTCCTTCTTTACATTTAGAGTCCCCTTCCACATGGCCATTTTTCCTCATTATTGCTTCCATGAAACTGTCCTTCAGAGGCATCACCCTGCAATTCTTCTTGATATAACTTTATTACATTCACAAGTGTCACATTATTCCACTTTATTGTTGATTTTTCAATAATCTAGGTTAATCATGTAGTTCATTCCAATTTTTCATTTGTATTAACCATAAACAATAATGTTGCAGCAACCAAGATCACAAGAAGAAACACCAAGCACAAGAACACAAGAAGTATCCTGGGAAACCCTTCTCAACAAGGGAAGAAAACCCAGCCAAATCCTTTGCTATATTCTTCAAGATAAATATATTCACAACCAATTATACCTAGCACACAAGAGGGTGCTCAAACCCTAGAAGACTAGCACCCAAGAGAGGTGCGCACTTTTCCCAAGAAGGTGTACTTGCTGAAATTTCCAAACTTGCACAAAAGATATGATTCCTCAATGGGGAATTTACCTTTACTTATACTAACCTGAACCTGTCAACAAAAGTGTCTATTGACACAACAGATCCGACCTCACTAGATTATAATATAATTAATATTAACCTGATTAATTATCTTTTACATTAATTACTAGTCACATTAAGGTGGGGTCGACTTGTACCCTTTACATTACAGTTAGGGTTACAGGAAGATCTGACTCTTGAAAAATATAGCAAGGGATATTATACACCCACTAGTGCTCATCCACTAGGGTCACATCCATAGGGATGTCCATATCTTTGGCTCACTTCATTACACATAAGAACCACTTCTTCACTAGTGCTCAGCCACTAGGATCACATTCACATGTGCTCATCCACAGGCACGTCCACTCAATAGATCGTATTTCCCACTACATTACACAGGAGAGTCATATGGAGTTTCTCATCAAATCTTATTCTCATAGGAGGCTAATACATCATCTTCATTTATGTTCTCATGACGATGCACCCAACACTTTGGGATTTCACACGTTCACCTTGTGCTCAACCACAAGCACGCCCAACTCTGCAAATCACCTTTCTCATTGCGTTACACAGGAGAATCATCTGGAGTTCTTCTCAACTCTCTGTATGGAGGAGGTCATCTCTACATTCCAACTTTATCTCAGATAGGAACCACACACCCTCTTCAGGGGATTTCTCTCAAGTTTGTAAGCTGGAGAATATCTCGCATAGCTACAATGATCCACATCTCACAGGTTTGTAAGATGGAAAATGTATCACATAGTTGCAATCATCAACATTTATTACATTGAATTAATAAGTTCTTCAATATGAGATAATGGAGTTTAATCTTAGAAAAAACTTGGCACCATGTAGCTCATCCATGAAAACCATTAATGTGAGCCAAGGGAAATTTATTTTTGGGAATGATTCCATTAAGTGGGATATATTGAAATATGAATTACCATATGCTTCCAAAGACTCTTACAAGTATCTGGGAAAACCTCTTGCTCCTTCCCATATCTAAGTTTCATCGAAGTTGAAATTATTGAATTTCATTTTCCTCTTGCATGGTTTAAAGAGTCGAGTCGAAATACCCTCAATTTCATGACCACTCCTTTGAGTAACAACAACCTAAAATCAAACGATAATTAAAATTTATCTAGCAACTTTTCTAGGGCTCTTCAAACCCATCTTAGATTAGGTGTAGAGATTTGGAATAGGATTGTGAGAATAACTTTCCAAATATTCTAAACAAACATAAATCTTTGAGTTAGGGAGTGAAATCCAGTTTCTATATCACTGACTTTGGGAAGCCCTTCTAACACAAGGGTCAAGCACGAGGCTGCATTGAGGTCAACATAGTAATCAACCCTGCTTTGTTGGTATTGGTGTCGATTGTTGACTGTCCCCCCTCTGCTTTGGTATAGTAGGTGGTACCATAGAGGCCATAGTATTTTATACTTCCTACCCAAGGTTACAGCATAGGGAATGTGGTGTTGTACCTATGATCAACATTGGCTAGACTCACTTGGACTCCTTGGAGGGTTGCCCACTACTCGGTGAGGTAACTTGCACCAGGGTGTTAGTTCGTTAAGTAGGTTGTCAACGTAAATTTCCCACCCACTGAAATTCATCCCCTTCACGCATCAATCCTGCGATGTTGGATTCCATCACCAACTAGTGCTTCTTTGTGAGAAGGTTTGTTTGCATGCTTGACTCCTAGATTAATTAGTGTCTCCTAGATAATAAAAGTGTGAAAAAGTAACATTATGCTCATCATTATGAGCTTATTGTAATACCAACAAGATACTAGTATGAAATAGAACCATTGTACTAATTAGTGTTATAGCTTGATAGAATAATGCTTATGCATATCTAATTTCATAGACTATTCAGAAATATTGATTAAATAATAGAGCTTTTTAACTGTAATTTTAGAGTAATTCATCCTTTTAATTTATCATTTCTTTCAAAGAGTTCTAGTATTAATGAGAAAAAATTGTGTGTTCTTAATGACTAACATTTTAGCTAACCTTCTATAAATTACATAGAGCATTATTGTTTCATCGTTTCCTACTAGCTTCCATTAATTTTTAGATGTAAAGAGTTCAACCCGTCTATTGTGATTGCACCTCTTTTAGTTGTACTTCATCGCTCTTTGCATTTATTTTTCTCTTCCCAACCAAACTGAATTCTCATTCTTGTCCTGAATATTCCCTGCTTCACTATAGAAACAACTTTTGTTGTGTATCTATGCATAACATATTTTGTACATGAAATATTTTGTTTGCAAGCTAATAAATGCCCCATCACTAAATTAAGAGTGGTTAGTTTCTCATGAGTCATCACTAATTTAGTGGAGTGTTGTTAGTTCTATGCATTAATGACTCACCACTAAGGTAGAGGAGAGTTTTTAGTATGAGACTCGTATTAGAAAGGGACCCCCCTGGTCACTTGTAATCCATTCACCCTACTATCAATATTGTCAAATTTTGTTTCTTAATTTGAGTACCAAGTACATGGAGATGTCTTCATCCATATTTTAGGATTCATAGGTGCATTCCAACCCTTGGGTCAATCAATGTACATAGTGGTCAATCAATGGAATTAGTGGATATGTAATCTGTAGATTGTAAATAGATCCTTATTTCTTCTACATCTCTACATGCATTTGGGAGCATGTCTACAAAATATAATGGTTTCTAGTCATGTGGGTTAATAGAATCGGTGTATCCCTCATAAAGTTCTATGTGGCCATTTTGTGGTTCTTGAATATTACTTGTGACAAGGTGAATCATGGGAGGTATGTTTGTAAGTTCAATAGGAAAATAAGAAATTATGGTTAGGTTAGTTGGACATCCTTATAATAAGAATCATGTTCTAACTTATACTTTAAACTTGCCATAACATGATATCTACTAACAAAAAAATCATAATATATTTGGTAAGAGTTGTTCCTTCTCATAAGCAATATGTCCAAGTCCTAAATTTGGTGAGGCAAGTAATTGACAATTGTACTCATGTCCTATGGGAAATTGATAGTGTGAATACTATATTTGTATTTTCCACTGCCCCCAAGGTGGAAAGTAAGGATTTTTGCTGAGTGGGACAAGTTTGGAGGACTTCTAAGACTGACATGGCAGTCTAGGATTGTGCTAATTCATCGACCAAACTGTAATTATGAGCTGCCCTAGCCTGTGGGTTATGGACAGTCCTGCATAATGGGATGCGAGGGATGTGAAGAGGTGTTTCTGTGTTAGGGAAAGGAATCATTAACGGGGGTCCTATTGGTGTTGGGATTATTTATGGGGGAATGGGAGGAGACTCAGCAAGTGCAAGGTATTGACGACTACATGTTTGCATAAGGATTTCTTCCTCACTGGTGAGGAGGATAGTACAATCTACGAGATTGTTTGGATTGAGGTATTGTCCCAACTGTGGTGGGGTAGGCTATGTGTCTTGTTGGGTGTTTATCACACCCTAGTGTGGAATGGGATTCTGCAGCACGACTGGGGGTGGTTGTTGCACGTATTGCTATGGGGCCTGCTGAGGGGCAGGTGGTGCTGGAGGATGTGGTGCACTTCCTGAGTCTTTCATCCGTTTAAAATCAGCGATTTGGGGGAAATGATGAGTATAATGACCAAACTCACCGCAAAGGGCACAAGGGAAGGTGGTTCTAATATTATTGTTATTTCTCCCTTAATGCCTGTTCTTATTTCCCCCCTGGGGTTTTGATTCCCTTGATTCTGGTTTCCCCCAGTAGGTTGGTTTTGTTGGGGGTGATTCCCGCCTTGACCTGGGTTGTTATTGTTCCTATTTTTTCCTTTCTTTTTGGCATTATTCGACGGATGGGTAAGGTTTTCCATATTTAGCTGTTTGAAATTTTGATATTGCTGAATGGGAGAGGGTTGAACAAAATTCACCTCAGTGTGCGGGTGTGGGGGTGCCATGGGCTATGGAGGACCAAGGAATGGAAAGTATGGATTATGTGGGAGTTATGATCTGTAAGGTACATAGAAAGGCGTGGCACTTTCGCTAGTGCTTAGAGTATAAGTTCAGGTAGAGGGAGTACCAGAACTTGTTTGGATAGGTGGGTGTATTGGGGGTGTCGGCGGTGGCCCACTAATGGGTGGAGGAATAGCAACAGGGTATGGTTGTTGATAAGGGGGTGGGGGGTAATAAGAGGTTACCCCATATGCCGTCGGGTATTGAGGTGTGCCATACATTGGTGATTGTTGGGGTTGTGGTGCGTGGTGCGTGGTGTTACCAATCAATCTGTCTGCGGAGTGAGACATCTCAGGTTTATCTTAATCAAATGGCATGGGTTTTGGGAGATCAGGTAGTACTGTGTATAAGTACCTTGATTGTGAATAGATGAGGTTGTATTGTTGAGCCTTAATGATGGCTTCCTCTTCTGATTGAGGGAAGGTGGAAGCTATATCTTTACCGAGGAGAGAGACAAGTGATCTGAGAAACTAGTCAAGACACTGTTGTTTGGTGGTTTCAGCTTTGCACAAACTACATCGTCTATGCCACTTGTGAATGTGATCAGCGATATGTGTGGCTGAGATTTGTTTGAAATTAGAGAGTAGTTCAAGACCATTTTCATGGTGGATTGGTAATTAGAAGAAGATCAAAAATTCTTTGGCCAAGGACTCGAAAGTCGCATGGGACCCCGATTTTTCGTCTACATACCATTTGACTGATGGGCCAGTGAGTGTGCGTTGAAATAATCGTAGTCTAATGGAATCATCCATAATTTTGTTGGAAGAGAACCATAAGTGGAAAGTCATGACATGCTTGGCAGGGCCATCTCCTTCCTTTCCTTCAAACTTGGGGATGTCTGAAGGGAGTTTGGTAGGCATTGCAGGCCATGTGGGGTCATGCAATATAGGATCATTTGTGAGTTTTCTTAGATATGGTATGTTAAGAGAGGCCAAATATGGCATCTTCAGTGGAGGGGGAGGATTAGTTCCAGCCATGGTGTGAGTGTTTTGTGAACCTAACCCTTGAGGGGGGCTAGGTGGGTTGGTACTTCCCCCTTGAGAGGAAGTTGGCCCCCCGCTTCCATGTAAAGGAGAGCGAGTGGACTATGGACCTTGGGAATTAGACCCAAGTAATGTGGAACCAAGCAAAGTTGATCCTAATATAGTGGCACTCACTGGAGTGTGTGAAGGTGGTGTCGATGAGTTGGCAAGACTAGTAAATCCCCCTAAAATAGGAGGGAGGTTTAGAAAGCATCTGGAACGACGAGGGTTCTATGGGTCCCCTATGATGTCCGACTAGATGAGTGGATGTGTGCGAATTGTGGTGAGAGTAAAATAAACAAGATCCTTTGTTGCAATTTTTGAACTTTACATGATATATATCTCAATCAAAAATGTAATCAGAAGTGCATCATACATAAAGTGTTTTTGAAAAAGAAGCATATATGTGGATAAGTAGGTTTTTTCCGTGTGGGGAATCAAAGAAAACAAATGCTCGTGTCCTAAAAGATGTAACATCCTTCCTCTCAAATAGCACTAGACCTTCCAATAGTACTCAGCAGTGGGGTCTGAAGTCACCGGAAGAGAAACTAGTGAAGGATGAAATAATCAGTTATAATGAGGGGTAAAGGGAGCATATCTTGAAAGAGTTGGCGATATTTCCCAATAGCCACTCAAAATCCGATCAAGGTGCAGTTGCAGCCCACAATTGCCACCTGGGTAGATGTCCTAAAATTTGGTCACTAGGTACCTCGGTTAAAGTGCGGCATTTAGATTTTCGGCCTAAGAAATGGGTCACGGGCTAGATCCCGTCCAAGAGGTGGGTGCCTCAAGGGGGGATGCATAGAACAACCGGACCTCAGCCTTCAACCCTTCATAGATATCTCCCTACCTTATGGTGTTAGGAACACTTGACTTGGAGGATTTTTAGTTCCCTATTTGACAACTTCTATTGTTTTGACAATGTGAGAACTAGATAATGGGGAGTTACTTGGATGCATATCCTCGAAATCCTACCTAGACTAAAAAAAATCTTTTGGCACCTTCTGTGGAGGAAAACTTAGTGAGTTTTTAGAAAAAAATTAGATGTGGTTATTTGAGAGATTGGGGGTATGAACCAACCTCTTTGAATTTAAATGGGAATGGATAGTTTCATCAAGAAAAGGGTGGGGTGTTTCGGAATCCCTTTGGAGGAAACTTACTTTGACCTCCACGTTTCGAGAAGAAAACTATGTGGGTGATAAGTGACTTTTGTGCGTGAATGAGTGAAAGTGTGCCAATGTTTTAATAAATTAGGTGTCACCTTGCTGCATGTGGACTTTGCTTGGTCCTTACAAGTGTTGATTACCTAATTAACTAAATGCCTTTGGTACAACCTTGTGTAATTCAAAAGTCCCTAGGAGACCAGCATGTGGACATGTGGGTCCTTTACTATTCCTTTAACTCCCTATTGTGATTTAGTCTAAGAAAAGCTTTGAAACTATCATAGATTTTGATCATGTTGGCATGTATGGGCCCGTTACAAAACCTTTAAACTTCCCAAGTGATTTACTCTAAGAAAGTAATTTTCAACACTATCCTATCTTTGTAGCATGTGGGCATGTATGGGCCTATTACAATCTTAAGATGTGTTTGAAAAATAAACTAAGAGGAGTCTCGAGAGGGGTTGTTGTCCTCTCCTAAAGGTTTTAGTCTTTTTAAGGGAGATGAAATTGTCCTACAATCTTTTTATAATTCTCAAGGTCGCTCGGAAGCCTGAGAGAAGAGCATACTAAGTGATTGTTATCCAACTTCTAGTCCAAATGCAAGTTTTATGTGATTACAAATGATTCAAACTTATACTTTTAGTCAATGCAAGCCATCCATGTGGAAAAATGAAAGCAAAAGAGAAAATAATGATTTTAAACCCCCTAAGTGCCTATGTGTTTTTACTAATCCATTTATATGAAGAGGGAACTAAGTGTGGTGCAACTTACAACATGCATGAAAACACTTTTAAGAAGGCTAGGGGCCTTCCCCAAATCACAAAAAACCTTACAATGTGTATTTTTCTGCACAGGTGCACGGGTCTCAGTGTAGATAGAGGTGCACTGAGCGCCTGTGCATAGACCGAAATGGGCTTTTGGGCACAGGTGCACAGAACAACAATGTGATTTTGGCGCACATATGCATGATGCAAAAATGTGGGCCAATAAACCTGCGCACAATAGACACACGGTCGTGAAGAAAATTCCGGATGGAATTCTCTCAATTCAACTTGGAATTGGATGTTTTGCAGGTCGGCTTGGGTCGTCTAATGCACCTGCGGGTTAAAAAAACCAAAAGAAGAGCTATAAAAACCCAAATGGGGTAGGAAATTGATACCTTTCCCCAGTGGAGTCGTCAATCTATTGCGCCTCTTTTGCCACCTAGATGAGAAAAACAGAGATGCTTACAAACTTAGTTGGGTTAGCTAAGCAGGATAGCTGTAAAGGAAAAGGGTTAGAGAAAGAAACATAAAAGAACAACTAAGAAATAAAAGAACAACTAAACTATTGAGCATAAGGACATAAGAACAAAAAACCAATAAGACTCGTGTCACCAATGGCAAGGATTATATTAGTGAAAGAAAACACCAAGAAGAAAGAGGACTATGAGTCCCTTCTTCCTCCAAGGGAGGGCTCTTGGACCCCCACAAATAATCTCTTCTTACAACTTTGAATGAAATGGTGAAAGAATCCCAAGCTAATCCACTCAAGAGGTGAGATGGATTGCCCAATGTAATAGTGCTAGTATACTCTTGATGAGAATAGAGGATTCCTCAAGAGAATAGCAGCAGCATAACTTTGGTAATGAATTCCTTGAAAATGAAGTGCACCCATGGCCTTGTTTTATAGCACCTCCTTGAGGTATTGTGCAACCAGCTTGTAGTGTGAAAAGAGGCTAATTAGGGCATTTTTAGGTCTTTGACCAACAACCCAGTCGGATTCAGTCGAGATTTGGGTGTCAAATCAACTTGGAAGTTGAACCAAAAGTGAGTGGGAGGCTGACCAATCTCATAAATGTGTTGTTCTCAGATGTGTGTGGCTTTTAGCAACCACATTTGCGCATCATGCACATGTGCACCTTTCCTACGTTTCTGGATCGCGCATGTGCGCGCACACCCTGTGTAGTCATAGCGCACTTTAATTTTATCATTGGTTGTATAGTTTTGGACCTTTTGGAAATTCTTTTGTGGTAATTTTGGTCCATGGGTGACCTCATAACTGTCTGACGATGCTGGATTCTTGTAACCATTTGTGGATGAAATTTCAGTGATAACAACTTGCATTATTGGATTCACTCTTTCTCTGAGATTTTCCTCAACTTGAATAAGCATATCTAGTACAAATGGTCGTTCTTCAGAGCTCATTTTGTTCCATATGGAAAGGTGATGGCATTTTTCTTTTCAATGCATCTACAACAAGCATAGTGTTGACGATTGAAAATGCCAACATAATTTCGCCCGCAAAGTGTTGCTAAAGACTATTATTATATAAGACTAAATAATGCTAGTAGGTCAGACCCCCTTGAGATTTTCAAGATCAAATCTATTCATTTTCAATGTTATAATGATGTGCTACAAAGGTTCACATGGTTGATGAGAATATGGTTTTCATTGATATAAGTTAAGCTTTGGGATGTTGTTCATTCATGATACTGATTCCTGCTATTCATTTATAGTATTTGTTCTTCTCTCACCTGCGCAACAAATATGTTAGTGAAAATTGCAGAAAGGCATTTTGAGGAAACGAAAAATACTATATCTTATGAAAAAGAAACCTAGCTCTGCAATACTACATGCATAAAGTGTTTGTTGATTATTGTTAGACCTTAGATAACAAAGAAATGGCTATAAAAGAAAAAATGTTAGATTACATTTTTATATATATGCATATCGTGGATATTTTGGTGGTGCATTTTGGCAAAGTGATAATACAATGGTTATTCTATGGTTCGGATTGATTTTGATCACGCCATGGGTGATGATTCTATACAGGTTCATTTAGATTGTATAGTGGTCAAGCGATTTATTTGAGCTATGTTGCGAATATAAACATGGGTGGTGAATTTGGCAAAGTAACCACGCGAATGGTTGAATTGTTATGTGAAACTCGTATTATGTTGTGGTTTAAATGGTTGATATTCTCGATGCATGGATTTATTAATGATGTTAGTGAGGGATCATTGGCATGTACTATGGAGTAAATGTGATATGGGTGGAGGCAACGTGAATTTACTACACATCACCTTTACCCTTCCCGTTGATCACCACCCTAATCGAACTATTGTTTGATATGGTTATTGTGTTCACACTCCGTATTTTTAGCAGGGTGAAACCACTCGGCCACCTCTCGTCTTAAGGTTTTAGATTAACATGTATGTCTCTTTTGGCCATTCTTGACTTCACTCTGGTTATGAAATGTTTTTGGCTCAGTTGTATGGGTTTGTGTTTGTCCTGAGTACTGAAACTGTGTGGAATTTTAGTTTTGAATAGAAAATGGATGGCTCTGCTTATAATTGTTTGAGTGCATCAAAGTTGGTGGTATTCCTAGGTGATAGCTCTTTGTTACCACCGCATTTTTTAAAAGGTTTTTTTAATCATATCTGGATGGTTGTCTTCAGGATTCTTGGTTTTAACTAGAGCTCTATTTTCTTGTTCGGCCCTATCAAGAACTGTATCCCATTCAAAAGTGTCATAGTCCTCCTTGTGCTTACACCTTTAGCCTCAAAGTTTTATTATGGTTGGTGCCTTTCCTGTGATGGCTACTGTGCAAACCCTTAACCCTCCAGACTGTAGCCGCATAGGGAGTTTGTCGATTGTTCCCAATTATTGTGGTTTTTTACTTTGAATGTGGGCTCACCCGTTGGTCATATGGAGGTTGTGTTGGTATAGCCTTTCATCACTTCCTCTATGGTAATATCATGAGCTTTGAATTGCAATTTTCACTTCTAAAATTTCACATTTACCAGACTGATGTCAAAGAACTCGGTTTTTTTTAATGGAAGGGCCTCTGCCCATTTTGATTAGGTGCATGGGTATACACAGTTACCATGGCTTGTTTGGTTGTTGTTTTTTTTTACCACAATGGAAAATTTTTGGTTGATATACAGTCACTAGTTGGCACTTGTGGTGTTTTGGTTGATGGCTCAACTGGGTCATGAATGTTTAGAGTTTCTCACGAAGGTCACGTTCTGTGTGTGGTGTTTTGAAATTGAAACATGGGGCATGATAACTATGTTCTCTCTGAGGTCGGACGATAATCGAACTGGGTATCTATCAAAGGTGTATCCACAACATCCTTTATTGGTTGTAGTCTGAGTATACACATCTTGGTTAAATCACAATGTGACTTAAACAACCAACCACTTAGTAAAATATACAGTCTCTACACGATATGTTGAGTTATTGACATGACTGGTGTTTGTTGTGATGAGTCGAACTATTGTATCATGGTGTTTGGTTGACTGTGCTCTGTTTGTAGTATGGATGGTTGGTTCTTCTACTCAGTGATACCCTCAGAATTGTTTTTAAGCATGTTATTTATTGAAATAGACCATTTGTTATTTACCAAAATCGACCACAGTCGATGACAGTCACGTTGCATATTTGGCCCGGATTTCAAGTCACATTGAGATGTCATGTTTTACAGTGGCATTGTTACATAGCCTGGGACGTTTTCCCCTATGTTATAACCCTATAATTCATAGGATCATCTAGTGACTAGAAAATTTTCACTCTGGATGTATTTTGGCTTGCAAATAATATTTCATTTCTACAAAATATTTTCAACAAAAAGAAAAGAAATATCATGATTTTGATGTTGAGTTGTGTTTCCTAACCCCATGGTGACAAAAGCAAGGGAAGCAGCGTACAAAACCCACAAAAGGAACTAAACCTAATTTTTTGTTGCCTTCGTGCCTAGAGACTAAAGAACGTGCTTAGATCGATGATCGACCTAGCGGCGTGTAGATCAATGGTTGGCAGTGGATTCCGGACCCCCTCGACCGTTCTTCTTTTAGCGGTGGGGGGGGTCTGGAATGGTAATTAACAAGTGCGCACGGATCTACGGTCATCCTGACAGTGCACAGATGGATGGTCTACAAGAGATTCCAAACCCCCTCGACCGTTCTTCCTTTAACGGCGGGGGGGGCTCTGGAATGAGGCGGTTTTCCTGGTGGGCCCTGTCCCAACGTGTCATCAATCCATTGCATCAGACCTCCTCCACTCCAGACCACTTATTGCTTACCACCCTTCCAACTTACCACCATACCGACAATACCATACCGCCCCTGCCTCATGAAATCATCCTCCATTAGCCCGCCACCCATCCATGAATAAACAAACTTAGGCTAAAAAGAAAAATAAGTTAATAATGTTAACAATAAAATAATTTTAATTAATAATTAAGTTAGTTAGTACTTAGGTTAGTTAATTAGAATAATAAACAAACATTAAATAAAAAATGCACATAAATTAAAACAATACAAATAAAACAAATTATAAAACATTAAAATAAAATAAAAACAACATAAAACAAATAACTAAAACAAAATATAACATAAAAATTAAAACAAATATGTAAATCATATAAAACATAAAAAAGTAAAAACAAATTTAAAAAACAAAAAAACATTTATCCTAAGT
>ML805722.1:15701-39129 GCA_009831015.1 Picea engelmannii
AAAACCACTTACCAACTCAGGGGGGGGTTGAAATACCACTTATCCCCAACAAAACCACTTTCGCAACATTTTCAACCAGTAATTTTTCGAAGACGATTCCAGGAAAAATTTGAAAAAACAAGAGAGGTTTTTCTTCGTAACGGGCTTAAAAACAAAAAACTCTCTCATTTTTTGCACAGGTGCCACCATATCGGAGAATCGAAACTATCTTTCAGCCTCATTTTTTGGATTCCTGGTTCTTTCTATTTCAGCCCTGATTTTGCGGGAGATGTTTCGGTGACATGGAGGACAATTTAGTGAAACACAAAGAGTTTTTTGTCCAAAAAATAATCATATAAAATAACCTTCTTCAGTTTTTTCCCAGGTTTCATAATTAAAGAGAAACAGATGTCTGAGAGGACCCCCTTTTTGCAAAAATTCATCCTGTCTTTCATGGCGGACAGTCCAAGATTTTTGGGGATTTGTTTCTATTTTTGGCCGAGGTGGTTGAATTTGACCTATTGAGCCTGGGGAGAGTCGGTTCCATATATTGTAATAATAAAAATTCACAGTGGTTGATGATTGAACTTAGGATTCATGCCCCACAGGGGATACATTGTAATTTTCTTGATGACTTTCCAGAAATAAAAATTGTATCTTTAGGATTCTTGTGTTAGACTCTCTGGTGATGTTTTCTCTGAGTAACTATTTTCTTACTCTATTAATCCATTCATGTTTTTCCCTTATCTAATCATTGAAAGAAATATTAAGAATAGAACTTGTTTTTGCACTCTGTTTCTGGTCTTTTAATGATCCGTATGTTTTCGTCTGAATTTGAGCAGAGGAATTCTTAGCTTCTCCTCTGCTTGATGGATTTTCCCTTCTTTTCCTCTCCTCCACTTGCATTTAATTCAATTTGATCCAACAATCTTGCTATCCTTCCCTGTGGAGAACAATCTTTTACATTTGAGATAGATCCATTTTCAGAAAGGTAGACCCCATGGCCCAATGAAAATTCGAGTTTTCGATCTCCGAAACATACCAAATCCATAAAAAAAAACATATTCTACATAACTAGCATAATATATTCTTTCCAACAAAGTTATATCAGACAAAGAGATCCCTCTCTGAGTCTTGGAAGGCTATATCCAAGACTCGAAGTGGTTTTGATGTTGCCTCCATGACTGCCTTCACAGACTTGGGAAAATTACAGAGTGATAACAAAATGGCGACCATACCGGGGAGCTTTCCCCAATAGTACACTTCAAAGCTTCAGATCTAATCACTGGTGGTGGATAGTGGCCAGACAAAAGAAGGTTGAGATCATTCACCTGGTGACTCCAATCAGCTCTAGATAGTTCCAACTCAAAGACTCCACTGGAGGAAGAACCGGAAGCATGACCAAGCAGCCTAGAAAGACTAAGTACTCAAGCTCAAATTGTATTCATGATATTATTGGTTTCATCTGCAATTACTTTCTCTCTTATCATGACCCGAGTCCAGAGTATATTGTTGAAATGTAGGATGACCATTTTCAACCTGATGAACCTCAAAGGATTGAGCCCATTCCCATAGCTCTGGTACCCACTCCTACACCTATAGGAAGCCTTGATAGACATAAGCCTCCTATTCTATTTCCTACAAATGTAAATATCTCTGATACATATGTGAAAAGTCCATATTCACAGGTCAAAATTCCATCTTGTTATAAGCCCCTTGCTTTACCTCCTATACCTAGGAAAATCCCAGACAGATACAAACCTCTATATTTGCTTCCTATTCTCCATGACCTCCTTATCAATTACATCAATAACCTGCCCAGGTTTGATGGAGAAAATGTGAAGATCACTGCTGAAAAGCATATCCAAAGTCTTGAATATTTCCTTGACCTTTATGAGGTTGAAGATGATGATGTCTATATCAATATGTTTTCCTTGTCTTTGCAAGGCAAAGTTAAAAATTGGCTTAAAAATCTCCTAGCTGCAAGCATTAACAATTTCCATCAGTTTCTGCAAGCTTTCCTAGATCGATGGGTGATCATGAGAAATTCCTTTCTTATCCTAGAAGAATATGACCATTTGAAAAGACATCCAGGGGAAATAGTACAACAGTTTTTAGCAAGATTCAATAAGGTATATCATGCTATGCTTGTTGATATAAGACCACCCCTAGGATCAACTCACTTGCATTACCCAGATGCCTTCAATCCTGAGATGACATTCCAATTAAGAGAACCGAACACTGCAACCCTTGAAGAGATGCAAAATATTGTAGTTGATGTAGAAGCTAACTGGCTGAACAGAAAGGCAAAGTTAAAAGCAGAAGAGAAAGATAGAATAGAAGAGGAATGAATGACATATTTAGAAGTGAAACTAGATGTTCTGGCAAACACTGTAAGAGAGATGATGTAGAAGATTAGCAGGAAAGATGAACTTGTTGTTTAAAGACCTTATGTTCCATTAGTACCAGAACAAACAAGGATCAATGTCCTCAAACACTTTGCAGCCCAACCTCAGTATTCTGAACCACCAATGGATTATTTCATGTATTTGATTCATAATGTAGTCAAAGATGAAACTCCAATGTAGCTTGTTGAAGAGCCATCAGCTAATATGATGTCCATGTTGGATGACATTTCATTCATGGATGATTTACCCAAGCATGATCAATATGATGAGGAGGATATCAAGATGAATTTTCCAAAGAAATTAGCAACATACTATTGGGAGGAAGAAGATCATTTGCAATCCTAGCAGAATAATCAATATGTACAAGGAAATTATGACAACAATGATCAAAATGCAGAAAATTTTCAAGAAAATGAAAATTGTCTGCTCCTATGTTTTGCCTCGCTCTTGAGGAAACATTACAAGCATATTTCACATAGAAAGGAAGAGGAATGTTCTAATGCATCAGTTGATGAAAACAAGGGAGATACAGAAGCTGATCTAGAGGTGCGGCCCTTGAGCCTTTTTAAAGATCAAACCTCAGAATAAATCATGAAGCCTGAAACAGGTGATGAGCTGATCCATCTCAATTCATTTCCTCTATGCTTTAATTCATTCCAAATTTTGAGGGGGAATCTCGATCAGATTCTAGTTGAAATTCATAGTGTAAGCCATGAAGTACCAGTAGAGACAATGCCACCATTATCTAAATCATTTTATGACCCTATAGCTGATATGATGGATAGATTGTGTATTCAAAGTCAATTTTCATTTATCCCCAACAATTTCAAAAATTGTTATCATATGGATATGATCAAACAGTTACAGGGATGTGTTCAACAGAAGTATCATTTCACAATGCATCAGAAAAGTTGCAGTCATGTCAGGAAGTGTATAAGGATGCGAATAACATAACTAAAACATCAAATCATGATGTTGAGTTGGTTGAATTTAAATATCCAGTAATAAGTCAAGTGTATCTTGATCCAATGATTATTTATATGGAGAAATCTTTCAATAGAGGATCCTTTTCCATTTCTAGTATTTTTTCTATTGTTCGGGTTTATAAAATCTTTTGTGGTGAATACCAGGCTGGAAATTACTCTCAAACATGAGTAACAAACTTATTTCAGAGTTTTATCAAAGACAATGGAAGAACAAAGTTATTAGATCAACTTCTAGATTGGTTGCATTGGAATTTTTCCATTACCTAGTTGAGCAGTGATTGTAGTAGGGTAGGTAGGAGAATGCGAATAAGCTCAACATTTCGAGAATCTCTTTTTCAGTAGTGTTCATTTGAAAGGCCTAAATAGGTATAGGTTGCAAAATAATATTTTGGGATCAACCCAATGAATAAAACATCGGTTTGCACGTTCAGAGTTCAGTGGTTCTTGACAACTCCCAAAAGAGCTACCATCCCCGGGTGGAGCCACTGTTATAGCCCTATAATTCATAGGATCATCTGGTGACTGGAAAATTTTCACTCTGGATGGATTTTGGCTTGCAAATAATATTTTATTTCTACAAATTATTTTCAAGAAAAATAAAAGAAAATTCATGATTTTGATGTCGAGTTGTGTTTCCTAACCCCATGGTGACAAAAGCAAGGGAAGTAGCGCACAAAACCCACAAAAAGAACTAAACCTAAGTTTTGTTTGCCTTCGCGCCTGGAGAATAAAGAATGCGCTTAGATCGAAAATCGACCTAGCGACGTGTAGATCAACGACTGACAATGGATTTCGAACCCCCTCGACTGTTCTTCTTTTAACGGTTGGGGGGGGGGGGGTTCCGGAATGAGGCGGTTTTCCCGGTGGGCCCTATCCCAACATGTCATCAATCCATTGCATCAGACCTCCTCCACACCACCACTTACTGCTTACCACCCTTCCAAATTACCACCATACCGGCAATACCATACCGCCCCTGCCTCATGACATCATCCTCCATTATCCCGCCACCCATCCATGAATAAACAAACTTAGGCTAAAAGAAAAATAAGTTAATAATGTTAGAAATAAAATAATTTTAATTAATAATTAAGTTAGTTAGTACTTAGGTTAGTTAATCATAATAATAAACAAACATTAAATTAAAAATACACATAAATTAAAAGAATACAAATAAAACAAATTATAAAACATTAAAATTAAATAAAAACAACATAAAACAAATAATTAAAACAAAATATAACATAAAAATTAAAACAAATACGTAAATCATATAAAACATAAAAAAAATTAAAAAAAAAGGTAAAAAGAAAAAAAACATTTATCCTAAGTTTCTACCCACACTCCCTGTGCATATCGGACTTTTTCCCCTCACGTCCCATCACCTCAGGGGGGTCCAATAAGTTGTTTCTTAAAAAACACTCTCGTACAGGTTTCAGCTCNCCTTAAACAACTTACCACTTCAGGCGGCGTCTGAAATACCACTTATCCCCAACAAAACCGCTTTCGCAAAATTTTTCGAAGGTGATTTCGAGCCAACTAAGGCAAATTTTGAAAAACCGAGAGAGGTTTTAATCCGTAACAGGATTAAAAACAAAAACCTCTCTCAATTTTTTCACAGGTGCCACCATATGGGATAATCAAAGATATCTTTCAACCTCATTGTTCAGATTTCTGGTTCTTTCTATTTCAGCCCTGATTTTGCCGAAGTTGTTTCGGTGAGCTGGAGGAGAATTTGGAGAAACAAAAAGAGTTTTTTGTCTGAAACATACTCATATACAATAACCTCCTTCATTTTTTCCTAGGTGTCATAATTAAAGAGAAACAAATGTCTGAGAGGACCCCCTTTTTGCAGAAATTCATCCTGTCTTTCATGGTGGACAGTTCAGGATTTTTGGGGATTTGTTTCTATTTTTGGCCGAGGTGGTTGAATTTGACCTCCTGATCCTGGGGAGATTAGGTTCCATATATTTTAATAAGAAAAATGCACTATGGTTGATGATTGAACTCGGGATTCATGCCCCACAGAGGATACATTGTAATTTTCTTGATGACTTTCCAGAAATAAAAATTGTATCTTTAGGATTCTTGTGTTAGACTCCCTGATGATCTTTTTCTTTGAGTAACTGTTTTCTTACACTGTTAATCCATTCATGTTTTTCCCTGATCTAATCATTGAAATAAATATTAAGAACAGAACTTGTTTTTTGCACTTTGTTTCTAGTCTCTTAATGATCCGTATGTTTTCATTTGAATTTGAGCATAGGAATTCTTAGCTTCTCCTCTGCTTGATGGATTTTCCCTTCTTTTCCTCTCCTCCACTTGCATTTAATTCAATTTGATCCAACAGTATTGCTATCCTTCCCTGTGGAGAACAATATTTTACATCTGAGATAGATCCATTTTCATAAAGGTAAACCCCATGGCCCAATGAAAATTTGAGTTTTCAATCTCCCAAACATACCAAATCCATAAACAAACCAATATTCAGCATAACTAGCCTAATATATTATTTCCAACAAAGTTATATCAGACAGAGAGATCCCTCTCTAAGTCTTGGAGGGATATATCCAAGACTTGAAGTGGTTTTGATGTTGCCTCCATGACTTCCTTCACAGCCTTGGGCAAATTACAGAGTGATAACACCCTGCATAGCCTGTGTCAAAGTGTAGGTTGTTGGTTGTATAGGTGAAGTGTCATTTCAAACATGACATGAAAAGTTTGGTTATTTTGGTCTTGATTATGTTACTGTGTATATGTATGGGAATGAATATCATTACAGATCTTGATTGGCTCTATCACAAAACAGTGACTTCATTGTTATCTCTGGAAATACTACTTTGAATTATAGATGTGGATTTGGGAAATGTATGGCAGTGATGGATGTTAATAATTACAGATTGAGAATGAGTATTATGGTTGACTGATATATAGTGCCAAATGTGTGAATAGAGGAAACTGAACCTCTTACAAATTGTGTGAATTACTTCTATTTTGTAATGGTTGTGGGATGTAAATGGACAGTGAAATTAAGCAAATACACAGGAATTTTACTAAGTCACCTGATTGTTGGTTGATGCATATTTTTCTTACTGCAAAATATGTTATGGATTGCCTGATTACTCTCATGAATAGTAAACATTTTTTTTGTCCCCCTCATTATCTCATTTTTCGCTAATTACAATCCCCTCACATATCCCATATTCATTTAATTCACTCCCTGCTATGATATTGATTATAGGTAAGAGAATTTTTGTGTTAAGTGGATGAAGTGACAGTGTCTTGAGTGGATTGCAATGAGGTTTTACTTGGTTGATTTACAGTTGATTATTTTTATCATTGAGCAGTGACCATTTCTTCTCCCCTTCCATTATATCATATTTTATCTCAATACAAACCCCTCACGTATCCCAGAACATTGTTTCACCTCCCTGCTTTTTTATTAACGTTAGAACAATTTGTATGGATTGAATTGCATGAGCCTGATACATTCTGAGCCAAATCTATTTCGTATTTTTAAGGATTTGTCATGCATGGTTATTTAAAAGACTATTTTCTAATTGTTAACATATGCAGGATGATTTTTTTCATTCAGGAAAGCCATGGCCAAGGAAACAGAGGTAGAGGTAACTGGAACTGAGGCCCAAGAATTCCTAGGTTCTCTATACATTTTGATGTTGATTCAGAAGAGCTTGGCCAATTGTTTCATGTTGGATTCTTTAATTGGATTGGACAGGGAATAGTTCGATTGAAGCCTGAAAGGCCTCCCTTCCAAGACCCTCAATCCCCTAGCATCCATGTGCCTCCTCATGTCACTTTACAACCTGAAGTCCCAGAAAATGATGGGTGTCAGGAGATTTTTCACCCGTTAGTCTCCCAACACTGTGACTGGCCAAACTTAACTTTACCTGCTCCTCAACCTTTGAACCCCATTGTCCAAGATGCCCCTAACCACTCACCAGTGAAATCCTCCCATGCTAGCAAGAGATTGAAGACTGAAGCCCACCGTGCATTTGATAAAGGAAATGCTATTGTTGCCCCTTCATCACCCTCTGATGACTCTGACAAATTTGTGTCTTCACGGATGCATTTGAGGGATGATTGTTCCCATGTGATCAGTGAGATAAATCCTAAAGGCTCTGCCCATCCCAAGTCAAATTTAGGAAAGTCAAGAGGTGACAGCAACAACCAAGGAAGGGTTGCATCACAAACTGGAAAATATGGCTTTTGAATTTTATGTTATTTATTGTTTTATGATAGTGGACTTCAGGGATTTTCGACAACATGTTTTAATATTGGATATATGAGTATTATTTTTGAAATAATTTCAATTTTCATGAGCTAAAATTGCCAAAAGTAAATATTTTGATGGGAGGCACAAGGAGGTGTGTTTTCTTAACTAGTGTATTATGTTATGATTGTTATGAACTAAAGGGAGTCACAAGGGGTCCCACCTACTAGTTATTATTTATTTATGACCCTTTTTTTAATTATTACTATCCCCCCTAACTAAAGTTATTTGAGTCTTTTAATTAACTTAACTAATGAGTTGGTTTAACTACTTCAACCAATTATAACTTGTTAAAGGAAAGAGGAAAGGGAGGAAAAGAGGAGGATAGAAGCACAAAGAATGTTAAGGTTTTCTCTTTGAGTTGATGTTGAGATAGTTCAGTTTTCATTCATTCATGTATTCATCATAGCCTAATTCTCTTTTGTGATAGAAGGGTCTTATTGTAGACAACAATATTCAGGGTTGAATCAAATCATTCAGACACTTGTTCTTCAAAGGTGTTGATCTATCTTTGATAGTCTGTGTAGACTTGTATGTTTGTGAGTTAATTTTCATGACTGATAAAGGCTATTGTGCAGAGTCGAGTGGGAAACAATCTGTGGCAAGTTGATCCAGCTTTTAGAGTTCAGTTTTGGTTTTCTTTCAGCGGTCCTTTTGTATGTTCCATTGGGGATTTCTAAGTTTGACTTTGGTCCAATATTGTTGTGTGAAGTTTTGTAAAGAAAATGACTCTTTGGTAAATTGGAATGAAATAAATGATTGCTTTATGTCTCATATATCTTGAGTATCATCTTGGTGTCTTTACTTCTATTCCTACATTTATTTAAGCAACTGATATGTTCAGAAAAATACATAAAAAGAGAATTTCCAGCAAGCTTTTGTTGATAAAAGACTAGCCTAAGCACTTGTAATTAATACTTGTGAGTTAGGATATATATTTTGTTGGCTATAAACATAGGGTGATATTCCCATCTACTTTACTTTATCCAAGTAAAGTATGAAAATGCTTGAGTAATATCAATTCATATCTTTTCCTCAACATTAGTTGGCAATCGTACTAGGGAGATCTTCGATATCTCTTTGGTTAAAATTTATACTCAATTTTCATCGATACATCTTTATTTTTTGATTTTGATTCCTCGATTGTTTTACTATTTATGATTGTTCCTATCGCAAGACAGCCCAATCATGAGCCCGGTCTCCAAGACCAGACCAACATTGCCTTGAACCTATTTCATACTATTTTAGACACTGTTAGGACCTGTGCCAAGCTTAACCATTCTTGGGCAGCAATTGAAAGAGATATTAGTGTTCAAGAACAATTGGAAGCTAGACGTAGGCAACCTAGAAATCAGCAGTAACCTTTTGTTTCTTCATTTTTGGCCTTTCTTTCATGTCCTTAGATACTCGTGCTTCTAGAAGAAGAAGAGGCTTATCACCTGAAATCAATCCTATTTCTAAAATAGGAAGAAGAAACGATGTGTTGTCTTCCCAACAAAGTGCTCCAAGGAGAACTTTATCTTATTCATCCAGCTCGTCTTTCTTTCCCTCATCTATCATCCACAAGATGGCTTCTAGCAGTGGCTTTGGTGGCACTAGAAGTGCTCCATATTCCCAATATTCATAATCATCGGTGATCGGTAGCTTGTACAACCACCATATCCCTATCCAATCTACTACAAACCCCACCAAAGTCATTAAAAAGTATGGACTTTTTCAATTCGAAGAAGCTGCCACAACCACACCATGGCATGTGTCCTCCCCTCTTAACCTAGCACCTGCTACTCGCCCACTTCCAATGTTTAAAGAGCATTTTCCTAAGTTTTCAGGAAATAACACTGTCAATAACAATGAACACCTAGTGTCATTTTCTAATGCTTGTCATAACATAGGGGCTAACGACAATGACACATGCATGCGCGTGTTCGTCAATTCCTTGGAAGGAAAGGCTGCGGCCAAATTTTTTGACCTTTCTCCTAAGATCTTGTCTACTTGGGAGGAGTTGATTTATTGGTTTCTATCCACTTATGGGCAATCCAAAATCCATGCCAAGAAGTTAAGGGAATATAATAACGTCACTTACAAAGATGGTGAAACCATCAGGTCCTTCAACTTGTGTTTCACCAAGTTGTATAATCAAATCCCTGAACTTATCCACCCTCAGAACCAAGTTGCTTTCATGAATTACTGCAATGAATTGCTTTCTCCCTATCATCATAGGCTTGAGGAAAAGGCCATTGATAATATCAGTTATACCCTGCACACTTGCTCAGAGTATGAGGAACAGCTTGAATGAACTGGTCTACCCCAGGGAGAATCAATTAGACATATGGATATGGCATCTCTCTTACATCTTCTACAAGATATGAACAACTATATGATAGATTTTGAGGGAAGGGTACTGTCTCCTCTCTCACCCCTGGAGCTTCATCCTCTTCTACACCACCTTTTAGAAATCCCGTTGAGAACAATTTTCAGCCCAAGGTTATCCTGCCTCGGAGTTGGTGTAAATTTTGTGAGGAACACCATGAAGAAACCACACGTGAGGTAAGGAAGAGTGTCAGAGATAAGATCTTTGGTAAAATACCAGAAGCTACTATCGTTTTCCTAGATTTCATCGATCCAGAATATGTCATGGTCATCAATACTAGGAACAAATCCTATGCCCCAAAAGGAAAATTTGACCCTCCTTGCAATTCTTCTAACCCAAGTTCATCCTCAACCACTGCTACGTCCCAGGTTCCCAAAATTCCTGAGAGTCAAGGAATCACTCCTCCTCCCCCCTCTTCCAAATAAAATAGCATGACTCAATTGGCCAACATCAAAGAAGATGCAACCCTCCTAGACATGGTTGTCGTCCCTAAACAACAGATGCATCTAAAACAATTCATGGAAGGAAAAGCTTATGGTGTAGCCTATATTTCTGAAGAGGTAGACGAAGAGGATTCTTTTGTAAATAAAGTGGGTGTACATAATTTTAGATACCCTGTAAAAAAAACCCTTCTATATTTCTGTAAAGATCATGGATAAAATTTCCCATTATTGCCTCATTGATGGCGGTTCAGGCCCAAGTGTGATGTCGAAGATTATTATGGAAGAGATAGAATTGTATTGTACAAATGAAAATTCCAGAATCATGCTCTCCTATAATATTCTACAACAAACTACCATAGGCGAGATTAAGGATGTAAACTTGGTTTTATGTGCTCATCATGAGATAAGGACAACCCTTAACATTTGGGTGATTGATATGCATGTAAGCAATTATTCAATTATCTTGGGGAGATATTGGAAAGCCCTAACAGGTGGATACCTCTCGCTTGACGGAACACATTTATCCATTCCTCGAAATGGAAATAATATCATAGTCCTTACAGAAGGAATAATTTCACCCTACATAGAGAGTGTTCCACAATCTAGCATAAACCATACCAAAGAGGACCTAGGAGTGTACCCCATATTCGTTGAAGAGGATAATATTCCTCTAGAAAGAATTGATTTAGAGTATGAATTGTGGCATATGCACTTCGATGGTTCACACTCAAATGAGGGTAACGAGGCTGGTATTATCTTGGTTTCCCCTGCAGGGAAGATTCATAATATGTCATACAGGTTGGAGTTTTCTTGCTCAAGAAATGTCATTGAATTCAAAGCTTTGTTGTTAGGCATTGAGAAATCCCTTAATCTTAGTTGTGGTCACCTTTTGGTTTTCCGAAATTCTGAGCTTGTTGTGAACCTGATATGTAAGACATGCTTTCCTAGCAACCAACTGATGGAACAATATTCCCAAACTGCTTGGGAACTTGTCTCGAATCTCTTATCTTTTAACATCACTCATGTTAGGAAGGAGTTGAATTCAATAGCTGATCGATTAGCTGCCTTCACAGCCTCTCCTACTCAGTAGCTCTTGCCTCATTGGCTTGATTGTGCTTTCTGATCTCTGCATCGTCCATACATTTCTGAGAATGAATAATTCAGTAAATTCATCCCTAATCATGAAAATAATTATGTTGTCATTAAAAATGAACCTCTCAAGCCTGAGGAGATTATACCTATAGAAAAGAATAAAACTCCTAAAGTCTTGACTCATCTTGGGGGTTCGTTTTCCTTGAGTGTTGTAGGAAAAAAATATAAACAGGAAGAGGAGGCGCTACAACTGAAGGTGGTTGAAGCCATCTCCATGAACATTAGAACACCTGGATCTTCATTGAATGTTAGAATAAATGTCCAGGGTTCTGATAAAGAAAGATTAAAGTCTGTTGAATTACTCGGTAGATTTCAAGAGGTTTTTTCTTGGTTTAATATGGATCTTCATGGTTTTGATCCAGGTCTTGTTTAGCATACTATGAAACCAGCTAGGAAAAAATGAAGACTTGTTAACTCTGCACTAAAAGCACCTTTTCATAGGGATCTGAGGAATTTTTCAAGGACTAAGATGTTCTTGTTATTCCACCCTAAATGGGTTTCCAAATGGGGACCTAATTCGAAGACCATTGATAATATTAGAACCTGCATTAGTCTTTGAACTTTCTGGCAAGCAATTATGAGAAATCCTTTCCCCCCTCTCAGCATAAAATTGTTTCTGTAACAAAATGTAGGGTTACACTTAGATCCCTTACCTGACAGTTTGTTTGGTTACGATAAAATCAAGGTAGAAGGGGAAAACATCCACAAAACCACTCTTACTGCTAATTGTGATACTGTGTCTTACAATTGTTGGCCTTCTGGTTTATTTGATACAAGTGTCACCTCAAAATGGCCTATACACACAACCTTCGATGAGTTGGTCAGCCTCCACGCTTATCTTGATGATTTAATCATATCCGTCAAAGGGTTGATAGTTACATCATAATTTCAATTGTTAGGTCTTTTCCAGATTACTCTTGTCTTGGACACTAACTCAGAAATTTCACAGGAATTACAGAGACAATTGTTTTCCCACATCGTTAACAGTCCTCGCTTAAAGTATTGTAAGGGACCAGCATGAAAGATCTTTTGTTGATGGTATTCTTCTGTATACTAGTAGTTTAGCTCTGATTCCTTTTTGTGCTTCTTTTTTATGCCTCACGACACTTTGACTTCTACTTTCTAAATTGATTTTTCATTTTCTTGCTGCGTTTTTGTTTCTATCTTTTACCGATGTTGTTTTATTTTCTGCATTATTACTTATGTTGCATTTTTTGTCTTTATCATATTTTAAGTGTTTGGTCAAGTTAGAGTATTGGATCAATTCTGCCACAATGACACCCTTGCAAAAGCATTGTTAGTCGATAATGATTGAGCTTACACATTTGTTATGATATCTCCTCTGAAGGGATTTTGAATTCTTTACATGTTTTTGTTGCTATCTTACGAGGAATTAGTTGTTTCCCGCTTCTTCTTGCCATTTCTTCATCCATCAAAATATTAAGAGAAAATATATAAGTCTCCCTCTTTCAAGTTAAGAACATATTACAGTCAAATGATTATGCATACAGTGGTAAAACCCCTCATAATTAACAGCTTTCATGAGTTATTCCCAAATTCTCGGTCACCTCCATTAAATCCGCTCATTTCCCCCTGTTGCATAATCATTCGAGTCACGTCTTCTTGAGATTACTATTCGTGGTCTGCGAAACCATAGTTCTGAGTTCTAATCTGTTAAAAATAAATTTTCCTGTGGAGTCGCCAATTTGTTGACGATTGAAAAAGTTAACGTAATTTCGCCCGCAAAGTGTTGCTAAAGCCTATTATTATATAAGACTAAATAATGCTAGTAGGTGGGACCCCCTTGAGATTTTGAAGATCATATATGTTCATTTTCAATGTTATGATGATGTGCTACAAAGGTTCACATGGTTGATGAGAATATGGTTGTCATTGATATAAGTTAATCTTTGGGATGTTGTTCCTTCATGATACTACCACCTACTATTCATTTATGGTATTCATTATTCTCTCACCTACGCAACAAATATGTTAGTGAAAATTGCAGAAAGGCATTTTGAGGAAAAGAAAATTACTATATATGATGCAAAAGAGACCTAGCTCTGCAATACTACATGCATAAAGTGTTTGTTGATTATTTTTAGGCCTTATATAATAAAGAAATGGCTATAAAATAAAAAATGTTATATTACATTTATATATATATATATATATATATATATATATATATATATATTTTGGTGGCACATTTTGGCAAAGTGATAATACAATGGTTATGCTATGGTTTGGATTGATGTTGATCACACCTTGGGTGATGATTCTATATAGGTTCGTTTAGATTGTATAGTCGTCAAGCAATTTATTTGAGTTATGTTGGGAATATAAACATGGGTGGTGCATTTGGAAAAGTAACCACAGGAATGGTTGTATTGTTATGTGAAACTCGGATTATGTTGTGGTTTAAATGGTTAAAATTCTCGATGCATGGATTGATTAATGATGTTAAAGGGGGCTTGTTGGCATGTACTATGGAGTAAATTTGATATGTGTGGAGGCGATGTGCATTTACCACACGTCACCTTTACCCTTCTCATTGGTCGCCACCCTAATCAGACTATTGTTTGATCTGGTTGTTGTGTTCAATCTCTAGATTTTTAGCAAGGCGAAACCACTCAGCCACCTCTCGTCTTACGATTTTCAATTAATAGGTATGTCTCTTTTGTCCATTCTTGACTTCACTCTGGTTATGAAATGTTTTTGGCTCAGTTTTATGGGTTTGTGTTTGACCTGAGTACTGCAACTGTGTGGAATTTTGGTTTTGAATGGAAAATGGATGGTTATGCTTATAATTGTTTGAGTGCATCAGAGTTGGTGGTCTTCCTGGGTGATAGCTCTTTGTTACCACCGCATTTTTTAAAAGGTTTTTTAAATCATGGTTGGATGATTGTCTTCACAATTCTTGGGTGTAACTAGAGCTCTATTTTCTTGTTCGACCCTTTCAAGAACTGTCTCTCATTCACAAGCGTCATAGTCCTCCTTTTGCGTATGCCTTCAGCCTCAAAGTTTCACTATGGTTGGTTCCTTTCCTCCTGTGATGTCTACAGTGAAAACCCTTAACCCTCCAGACTGGATTCGCATAGGGAGTTTGTCGATTGTTCCCGATTATTGTGGTATATTACTTCCAATGCGGGCTCACACGTTGGTCATATAGCGGTCGTGTTGGTATAGCCTTTCATCACTGCCTCTCTGATAATAGCATGAGCTTTGCATTGCAATTTTCACTTCTAAAAGTTCACAGTTACCATCCTGATGTCAAGGAACTCGGTTTTTTTTAATGGAAGGGCATTTGCCTGTTTCGATTAGGTGCATGGGTATACACAGTTACCACGGCTTGTTCGGTTGTTGTTTTTTTTTACCACAATAGAGAATTTTTTGTTGATATACAGTCACTAGTTGAAACTTGCAGTGTTTTGGTTGATGGTTGAACTGGGTCACAAATGTTTAGGGTTTCTCACGCAGGTCACATTATGTGTGTGGTGTTTTGAAACTGAAACATGGGGCATGATAACTATGTTCTCTCTGAGGCCGGATGATAATTGAACTGGGTATCTATCAAAGGCATCTCCACAACATCCTTTATTGGTTGTTGTCTAAGTATACACAGCTTGGTTAAATCGTGATGTGACTTAAACAACTAACCACTTAGTAACTTACACAGTCTCTACACGATATGTTGAGTTATTGACATGAATGGTGTTTGTTGTGATGAGTCGAACTGTTGTATCATGGTGTTTGGTTGGTTGTGCTCTTTTTGTAGTATGGATGGTTGGTTCTTGTATTCAGTGATACCCTCATAATTGTTTTTAAGCATGTTATTTATTGAAATCGACCGCTTGTTATTTACCAAAATCGACCACAGTTGATGACAGTTGTGTTGGGTATTTGGCCCAACTTTCAAGTCGCATTGAGATGTCATGTTTTACAGTGGCATTGTTACATAGCCTGGGTCCTTTTCCCATGCATATATTGTGTCAAAGTGTAATTTGTTGGTTGTATACATGAAGTGTCATTTCAGACATGTCATGAAAAGTTTGGTTATTTTGGTCTTGATTATTTTAATGCATATATGTATGGGAATGAATATCATTACAGATCTTGATTGGCTCTATCACAAAATAGTGACTTCATTGTTATCTCTAGAAATACTACTTTGAATTATAGATGTGGATTTGGGAAATGTATGCCAGTGATGGATGTTAATAATTATAGATTGAGAATGAGTACTATGGTTGACTGATATATAGTGCAGAATATGCGAATAGAGGAAACAGAACCTCTTACAGATTGTGTGATTTACTTCTATTTTGTAATGGATGTGGGATGCAAATGGATAGTGAAATTAAGAAAATACGCAAGAATTTTACTCAGTCATCTAATTTTTGGTTGATGCATATTTTTCTTACTACAAAATATGTTATGGATTGCTTTATTACTCTCATGAAAAACAAATGTTTTTATTTTCCCCTCGTTATCTCATTTTCTGCTAATTACAACCCCCTCACATATCCCATATTCATTTTATTCACTCCATGTTTTGATATTGATTACAGGTAAGAGAATTTTTGTGTTAAGTGGATGAAGTGACAGTGTCTTGAGTGGATTGCAGTGAGGCTTTACTTGGTTGATTTACAGTTGATTGTTGTTATCATTGAGCAGTGACCATTTCTTCTCCCCTTTCATTATATCATATTTTTTCTCAATACAAACCCCTCATGTATCCCAGAAAATTGTTTCATCCCCCTGCTCATTGATTAACATTAGAACAATTTGTATGGATTGGATTGCATGAGCTTGATACATTCTCAGCCAAATCTATTTCGTATTTTTAAGGAGTTTTCATGCATGGTTATCTAAAAGAATATTTGATAATTTTTAACATATGTAGGATGAGTTTTTTCAGTAGGGGGAAGCCATGGCCAAGGAAATAGAGGTAGAGGTAACTGGAACCGAGGCCCAAGAAGGCCTAGGTTCTCTATACATTTTGATGTCGATTTAGAATAGCTTGGCCAATTGTTTCATGTTAGATTCTTTAATTGGATTGGATAGGGAATAGTCCAACCGAGGCCTGAAAGGCCTCCCTTCCAATCCCCTCAAGCCCTCGGCATCCCTGTGCCTCCCCATGTCTCTTTACAGCCTGAAGTCTCGGAAACTGATGGGTGGAAGGAGATTGTTCACCCGGCAGTCTCCCAACACCATGGCTGGCCAAACTTAAATTTACTTGCTCCTCCACCTTTGAACCCCAATTTCCAAGCTTCCCCTAACCACTCACCAGTGAAATCCTCCCATGCCAGCAAGAGATTGAAGATTGAATCTCACCATTCATTTGATAAAGGAAAATCTATTGTTGCCCCTTCCTCACCCTCCGATGACTCTGACAAATCCGTGTCTTCACGGATGCATTTGAGGGATGATTGTTCCCATGTGATCAGTGAGATAAAGCCTAAAGGCTCTTCCCATCCCAAGGCAAATTCAAGAAATTCAAGAGGTGACAACAACAACCAAGGAAGGGTTGCATCACAAACTGGAAAATATGGCTTTTAAATTTTATGTTATTTATTGTTTTATGATAGTGGACTTCAGGGATTTTGGACAGCATGTTTTATTTTGGATATATGAGTATTATTTTTGAAATAATTTCAATTTTTATGAGCTAAATTTTCCAAAATTAAATATGTTGATGGGAGGCACAAGGAGGTGTGCTTGCTTAACTAGTGGATTATGTTATGATTTTTATGATTGTTATGAACTAAAGGGAGTCACAAGGGGTCCCACCTACTAGTTATTATTTATTTATGACCCTTATTATAATTATTACTAACCCCCCTAACTAAAGTTAGTTGAGTCTTTTAATTAACTTAACTAATGAGTTGGTTTAACTACTTCAACCAATTCTAACTTGTTAAAGGCAAGAGGAAAGGGAGGAAAAGAGGAGGATAGAAGCACAAAGAATGTTAAGGTTTTCTTTTTGAGTTGATGTTGAGATAGTTCAGTTTTCATTCATTCATATATTCATCATAGACTAATTCTCTTTTGTGATAGCAGGGTCTTATTGTAGACAACAATATTCAGGGTTGAAACAAATCATTCAGACACTTGTTCTTCGGAGTTGTTGATCTATCTTTGATAGTTTGTGTAGACTTGTTTGTTTGTGAATTAATTTTCATGACTGATAAAGGCTATTGTGCAGAGTCGAGTGGGAAACAATCTATGGAAAGATGTTCCAACTTTTAGAGTTCAGTTTTGGTTTTCTGTCAGAGGTCCTTTTGTATGTTCCATCGGGGATTTCTAAGTTTGACTTTGGTCCAAGATTTTTGTGTGAATTTTTGTAAAGACAATGACTCTTTGGTGAATTGGAATGAAATAAATGATTGCTTTATGTGTCATATATCTTGAGTATCATCTTGGTGTCTTTACTTCTATTCTTACATTTCTTTCAGGAACTAATATGTTCAGAAAAATACATAAAAATAGAATTTCCAGCAAGATTTTGTTGATAAAAGACTAGCCTAAGCACTTGTAATTAATACTTGTGAGTTAGGATATATATTTTGTTGGCTATAAACATAGGGTGATATTCCCGTCTACTTTACTTTAGCCAAGTAAAGTCTGAAAATGCTTGAGTAAGATCAATTCATATATTTTCCTCAACACATAGTTTTAATGGAAAGTTTTGTTTGAATCCCTAGAATTGGGGGTGTTACCCCTAATTCTTGTCCATTTTGTTTTTATGTTGTAATAACAACACATGATTGGTAGTCTCTACCATATCCATAGAATACCAAAGATCATGGTCTTCCAACATCATATATGCTTAACACTTCCATGGGATGAAGTTAGAGAAAAATTTATGAACTAGTAATAAGAGATGTACAATGAATATAAATGCATGGAAAAAAAATTGTAGTGTGAAATCTAACCATAGTGCATATTTCTTGCATGGATAAGCGAGTCAAATTAAGGTGCACCCACCTAGAGATTCATACCCTTCACTAAGTTGAGAATCCACTGCATGCATGAGTGCCCCTACTAACATTGGTAATTTCACCCTCTAATTGTGCATCCAAAACTAAATATATAAAAAAATATTTAGAACTTTGAATATAGAAAAAAAATTTCAAAAATTGGAACTAGGATGAGGATGGACTACTCACTAACAACACATGCACATGTGACTGAAGGTACAACCAAACAGGTACTTATCAGATATTTATTCATCGAGTGAGGAAAGATTAGGACAAATAGAGGGAAATGTGACTGCATCTAGTATATATGATACACAAACAAGGACCAGAGGGGAAAAAGTCAGAAGAAAATTTCGTAGATGCATGAAATTTTTCTTGCCGAAGGAGGATCATTCTCTTATAATGATGAGAGCATGGGATACACAGAGGCTCCACTCAGTTATAAGCATCTGGTGAAACAATGGGTACCTAAGGAACTGCCTATATTAGACACTGACTTCATTGTCAACAATAGGACATATCGCATTGCACCATCCTCCATGCATGGCCTGGGGATATTTTCCATGGATGGATAAATGTAAAATACAATAGAGTAACTGAATTGATGGACTATGTTGGACTGTGTTACAATTATAATGATTGGATGTGGTTGGTCTGGTACATGTGAAGTATGCGGAGATATTCACTCACTGCAAATTATATACAACTAATAAACAATGATAAAAATAAGGGATCGACTATCTATATTGATGGAAGGCCTAAAGATGACAGAAATATTTTAAGGTTTATAAACAACACACGACCCAAGACAACAAACAAGCAATCGAATTGCATATATGAGGGACGCGAAGAGAATCAGGTAGTGATGTGCGCAATAAAAAAGATATCTCTCAGGGAAGAGTTATTAGTGGATTACCATTTGAATCGAATAAAAACATCGACTAATAGTGTGTGGGTACTTATGAAACACCTCTTTAAGCAACCTCTACTTATTGCATTATATATTTTTTTATCTTTAACATTGTTTTAAATATTTCACAGTCCCAATTTTATAATAATGTGGGAGGTTGATCGTTAAGGTTGATTTTATTTGGGTGGAAATCATTTTTTTTGTTATAATTAACATTTTTTTAAATATTTGGTGGTTCTAATTATATTATAATGTGGTAGGATGATCATGGAAAAGGGTCAGCCACAGAAGATGTAAATGATTATCAAATTCGACTTTCATTTTATGTGAATTTTATTATTTGTTTATATACTTTTACTGAAATAACATTGATTTTGTTGAAAATATATGTAGTCAGTAGGCCATGTTGATCATGATTCCACCGATGAGGAGGTGTTGTATTTATCCCCTGATCTGATGGTATTAATAAAAAAAAAAATCATTAAAGCAAACAAGGAACTTGCTAGCTTATTAGACCGTCTAGATCAAACTCCTAACATCCTAGAAAGGATCAATCTCCTTATTTCACAACTTAACACATATAAGGTAATAATCATAATTTAAAGTGTTTTTTCGAATGTACTCTTATGTTCAATTATGAAACTCTATTTTTTAACGTTTACATTATCTCACGAAAAAATATTTTCTTTTTTATAAAGAAATTTTTGGAGCCTGTTCAGCCCAGTTTTGGTAGCAGTGGCACTGCAGAGACACCACGGAGTCCTAACGCGGATTGTCATGCAGTTTCTAGAGTAATATTTACTTATCCATATTCCACACCTAATTTAGATACGATCCATGACACGCACTGCCAGACATGCACACATCGGTCTGACTCTAGAGATGGTGACAGAGATGAGGATGATGATGTGGTTGACATGGTTTCTTTTCCTGGAGCTAGACATGTGACATGCATGGGGACCCTTCCGTGCACATTTTTGGTCCACGATAATGGACTTCCATTAAAACAAATAAGACTCCCAGGTAGTCTTTCGTATTTTAATTGTTTCATGTTGTCCATCTCATACACAAATCATCTAGATTATTATTTTTAAATTAATGATCATGTATTTTTGTGTGTAGGAAATGACCATTTTTATAGGCACCTTGAGAGCAAGGCCTTGTTGATTTTTGGGTAAAACTTACGCATGAGGTGGAATTGCCAGAATTCCAACCTCAAAAAATAACTTATGGATTATCTCGAAGGCCTCTTTGGAGTAGACATGTTCAATAAAAAAGTGGTCACCTCTGCAGCAGGTGAATATTTAAAATATACGTGGTATTTTTATAGATAAATTTTGGCAGGAAACCCTAGGTGTGAGCGTCCTCCCCCAATTCCATAGAGGGAGTGGAAGGTGATGATTGATGATGCAAAAGAAAATTTATTGAAAAAATCAGGAGAAAAAATAACTAGTACCCCAAGGTAAATTACAATATTTTGATTTCAATACCATCTTTGATTTTCTTTAGATATAAATAAAAGTGTGGTTATATATAACATACTTGAAAATTTTGATGATAGGTTTCCTGACACTTTGAAGGAAACCAAAGCAAGGATTTCCAAACATGGCCAACACAAGCTAGGCCAGGGCAGCTACTCAAGGTTACAGTCGTGAATCGTAAGTACCCAAACATCTTAAGAATATTATTTGTATCGCCTTACAACTTTCAGGTAATTGCAGCCAAAAACATTAAAAAAACATACTCTTATGCAATGCAGGACAACGACTTTGGAACTGAAACCATGGAGGAAGACCTCCAACTTGGTTACAAGTACGGCTATAAAGTCTTGGTTGATAGCAGGAAAAGTATGGGGGATACCCCAAGATCCAGTTTGTGGGATAAGGTAAATAAAAAATAATTCCACATTAACCTTTCATCACTTATAAAATATGTAAATGTTTGATATTGTCCATAACTTTAATGTCTTACTTTGTTTTAATTAGGGGAGCAGCGTTATCAACGAAACCATTAGTATTGGACAATCGAGCGTTGATAGTGCAACATGGAAAGAAGATCATGCTGCTCCCTAGAAGCCCCATCCTAGTGGGGTCCAGCCCCAAGATGTTCCTGTGACTAAGGCCCACGACGATAAAATGGTTGTATATTAATCATATACTTAATAATTTTGTACTTATAAATTTTGTACTTCTAATTTTTATTACTTATACATTTACATTTTTTTCCTTATAAATTTAGTCATTTCAATGGCAGAGAATTTCTTAATTGAGCCTCCTTGACCTGAAGATTAAGTGAACAGGGAAACTATTCCAACAGTGCTAACTAGTGGACCAGGTAAATAATTACATTGCGGAGTTTTTTTTTAATATTAATGAACTATTTCAATGATATTTAAAAATTGGTCATATAAATTTAATATTTATTTTTTTTATAGGTGATGGCCCCTCACAACATCCTCCGCGCCATGGGTATGAAACTAGATGTGCTCAACGTAAAAGGGCTAAAGCAACATCATTTGTTGAAGAGCACCCAGTAAACGAAGACATGGAGATGGATGAATTACAAAAGAATTGGAAAACACAAAAGAAGACTAAAATAAATTGATGATGTGTAATAATTTTGTAAGATAGTTAGATGTACATTATATAGTTGAACATGTAATGATACATGTAATGAATTGACAGTATGGGTACTTTTTCATCTAATAATATATACAAGGCTATTTCTATGGCTTGTATATATCTGTGAATGTAATTTTATTATACAGTTAATGATAATTTCAGCTTCTCTTAGTATTGGTATATATTGATTCAATACTCCTTGGTTCTATTGGTTTTATTGGCCTTGACATACAATTTTTGCATCAATTTGTGGCTCCATGGATATCATCCTAGCGATTTGAAGGCATTGGTAAACGTGAAATTTAAGAGATTGAATTGTTCAAGTTTGGATTTAAATTTTACATGCTTGTTTGTATGAGACCGCCTTGTTTGTGGATTTCAAGAGTTCCAAAATTCTATCATCTTATTCATTTGAATATGTAAATAATATCGATAAGGACATTGAAATAATGATATTCATTCAAGAGTGCAACTTGTAGCCTAATGGGTCAAATAATATCCCTATTAAAAATAGGACCTTACTAATAATAACAACAATGGTTAAATTAACTGTGCATTTATTATGTCAACCTAAGGATCTAAGATCTTGGGAGATGATGTGCATTGTTTGTGTGGGATTTAGATTTAGATTTTCTTCTTTAGATTTAGTTCTTCTCACTTGCTATGAATAGTATAGAAAGTTGCACCATTGACAAGTATCACATTTTGCCTCAAATTTGTGGATGTCCTTCATTCCTTTCCAAAAGAAAGAATGCTTAATCCTATCATATGTTTTATGAAAGCCAGAATGAACCACCATAGGAGAGGAGTGTAATTCAAATAACACTTTGTATTTAAATGAGGAATTCCAAACTAGATAAATATTCCATTTATAGTATATCTCATCATTATTTACACCACAATCACATAGAAATCCATAACACGGTGACACATTATTTACTTTGGAAACCCAAATGGGAAAAGCAAAATTTAATTGACTTTGATTAATCCTTTATTTCTTGATAATTGTGAAGGTTCAAATCCTTCTATCTCGTTGGATCATTCTTAGTATTCACATGGGAATTTGGACAACATTTCCTCTTAGTCTCAGCCAAAGAACCCATACAAAATAGTTGGGCATGAATTTATTGAAGGATGACAATACTAGGGGTTCAACTAGAAGTCTAGTTGTCCCCCAACTCCAGAACTTACCTCAAGCCTGGCATTGGCCTTCTCCTTTGTCTTTTCCAATTAATCTTTTTAGTATGGTTCTCATGTTTTATTTTTCTTTGATATATATATATA
>ML805722.1:39229-58709 GCA_009831015.1 Picea engelmannii
ATGTAACATGGGGCCCTTCATGCCATCAACCCCATATCCTACATTGTCAATAGTCATGATCCTTGCTTCTACCGCTAGAATTATTCATGTATTGAGCCTGACAACATTTGAACCGATAACCAATATTTTTCATGGATCCAATTTAGATCATTTATCACTAGGGAAGGTGTTGGTGAAGGAAACGCTAGTGATAGAAGTTGATTTGTGTATATTTTTTTGACATAGAATTCACCTATTGACTTGTTTAGAGGTGAATATGGTTAATTAGAATAATAAGATGAAGGGAACAGTTTTTACCTAATGTGAGTTGGTCAATAGTGATGATGTAGGCTTCATGGGGGAATGCATCACCAAAAAACGATATAGATGATGACATGAATAGTGTGTATGTAATCATGGTTGAGAAGGATGTTGTAGTCTAAGGTTCTTGTCAATATGTTAAGGAAAATTCCTTCACATTTAGATGGTCACCCATCAAATGATTATTTGTAGCTCATGAATTCCCTAATAGTGGGGTATTATAACATAAGGGGCAGTCTAACACTATTGGATTTATTACACTATTATATATACATGTGGCCTTGGCTCGTGTATCATTATTACTAATTGTAATTATGGTTAGATTCATATTCTTTATACTTTTATTGTATTAAAAGGTGTGATTAAGGTTGACCTAGTCAAACTTTATATGTGGGCTCAATAATTCTCTTGGGGTGCCAGTTATTGTTTTTTGGGAACTAGATCTACAGAATAGTAATCTCTTTGTCTTTTAAGATATAAAGTGAGAATCCAAGAAAGACTTGGTGCCTTGTGCTTTGGATATGGACTCTAGGAAACAAATAGAACTTGGAAATGGATAAAGAAGATGTGACAAAACCACCAAACAACAAGTGTTATCAGTCAAGGATAGATCCGATATATGTGTAACAACCATATGAAATGCTCAACAAAGACACAACAACACATCCTTAAACTTCTTGCACCCAGATAAGACATCAAATATGAGATTAGAGTAAGAGATATAACCTTATATTGAATTATCAACCCCTTAAGTTATCTCCTTTAGAAGGGGCACAAGCTATCTTAATTATTATTATTTTTTAAAATAAATATATGTTTGTTGGGTCATATCAGGAGTGAAAATTCTCTTTGATAGCTCATCAAAAGTTTAAATTCTTATAGAAACTTCCTTGAATTATGAAGAGAATGAATAATAATGTTGTTAAGTGACAAAGTATGAAGAACATTCATGCTTAACCACCTTATAAAGAACCCTACTGACCTCCTCAATGTTTATTAATTCTTGCAAATACCATCCATTAATTTAGTAAATGTTACAACATTAGGATTGTATCCCTTGGACACCATCTCATCCAAAACATTGTAAGCTTCCTCCCACCTACCTTCTTCACTACTTCAGTTTTTGTTCCACCAATTGCATTTGAACTAAATGATTTACAACACCCGTCTCTTTTAAGATTCTACCAAATATTATATTGTCTATATAAACCCAAATGTCAACAATAATCATTGATCCAAGGAGTTAAAAATTCATTTTGACATAAATACATTGGTATTCTATAGCATTGGCACAATTTAATAGATAAACAAAATCTCCTCTTCTTGAATATGCACCCTCTCTGCAAAGATTAATCCATGCTAGTATCACATGATTTTCATAACTTGAAAGAGAGAGAGACCTCCATTGTTTTTTGTTTTTTATAACTTGGGACTTGAAAAGAAGTCTAGTTTACTAGTAAATCAAGGTGAAGGCCTTCAGGATTTGTCTATGTTCTTGGTGATTATTTACATATAATATATATTGTTCATGAGGAATCTAATATCTCACTTGGATCGAATTTTAGAGAGTTAGTATGATTGACTACATCACCATATCATGATCTTTAGTAAGAATGTCAAATATTCATAGTCATCTCATTCAACACCCATATGGTGTCTTAGAAATTGAAACTATTATTGGAAACCGCAAGACAAATAAGTGGAACAACAATTCCACAAGTGACAACAAGCTTTGCCTACCATTTGTTCAAACCATTGTAGCACATATTTGCAAAATCCAACAATGGATATATATAGAAATGAAAAATAATCAATCACTAATGTTTGTTTGAAGGCCACTGGACTTTTTTCTAATGCAAAAATGTTTAGTGTAGTCCTCAAAGGCCCACATAATATATGGCATGCATCCATATCAAGTAGAATTTTCTAACTATATTATAACCATTGGTTGCACATAAAAATGACCATAACTTGAATGTGTCATTTGCACTTCAAATGATAGGCCATCTCTTCAATAAAAACAAATGAATATAATAATAGCACCATGGCTTTCATTGCATACATAGCAGGATTTGAACATAGAAGTTTTATCTTTCCATATCATGATTAGAATTGTTGTATTTAAATCACCACTGGGTTGTTTCCTTATGGACCCATGTAACATACTCCCACTTTTTACTCAATACCAATTGTTATGTTCTTAATAAAAGATATGAGCAAGTAACCCAAAAACAATATAGCAGGTGCTCCCATAAATTCACCCTTTCTTTCACGCGAGAGCTATTATAGAGACATTAGAATAAACATGGATGAAAATTTGGGAGAAATTGATATAGCAGATGGATAAAAAGTGTCATTAATAGCTCTTACAATGTAGGAGATGAAATATATCCCATTTATGCCAATAGAGGCTTAGAAAGGTACTTAAGCTCCAGCTTCGTCCTCTTCTCCATTGGCACCTGGATGTAAAAGGAAGAGATAAATATCCTCAAATGTCCTATATATGGCTTCACCCCTAAGAATGCCTCCTCTAGATTCTTGTCCCCCAATATCCTATGAGGACTCTTGTTCTACACATACACCATTTTATTACATGCCTATTCCCACAAAAACATGGGCAACTCCTTATCATGTATCATAGCCTTGGAAAAACCGATGATGGACCGATTATTTCTCTTCGCAACCCCATTTTGTTGAGGGTTGTATGAAACTTTCATTTGCCTCTTGATCCATGCATCCTTGTAGAAATCCTTTATTTCATTGGAGGTGTACTCTCCCCCATTATTTGACCTCAAGACCTTAATATTCATCCCTATTGGTTCTCTACTTGAGCATTGAACTCTCTGAACCAACTGAAGACCTCATACTTGGTATTCATAAAGAAGATCCAGGTTTTCCTAGAAAAATAATCAATAAACGTCACACAATATGATGATCCTTGTAATGATGCCACTAACATCGGCCCACTCACATCTGAATGGATAAAATCCAATATCCCCTTGGACCTACTCTTGCTGCTTGGAAAAAAATCCTTAACATTCTTTCCAAGTGCACACCCTCTGCACAGCTCCCTATTTCTCAATATTGAACTCTAGAAGACCTGTAACAATCTCTCTCAAAATCAACAATGCTTTATAGTGTAGGTGTCCCAACCTTTTATGCCACAACTCACAAATGTTGTAACTATTATGTACCAAATATTGAACATTCTTACCCTACAACCTGTATAAGGTGCCATATCTAACCTTAATGACCACTACGTTTTCCAGGCTAGATTTCTATGTATGTATGAGTACAAAAAAAATTCTTCAAACCTGGTATGTAAATCACATCATGGGCAACTAACGAACCCCCTGACTCAATATGGAACATAATTGTTCCATATCCATTCACTACATACATGGCATCATCACCAAGCTCCACATGAACCTTTGATTCCTTCTCTGTCAAAATGCATAATAGCTCCCATGCCTCTGTCATATGGTGAGATGCACCACTATACAAGAACCAAGCATTCCTTGTTGGTGTGCTAGTAGAAAGGAAAGAAATCATTGAGAAATCCTTCTCAAACTTTGTTGAAAACTCATCAAGTTGTGTCTCTATTGATGTTGTTGTATGTGTCTTTTCATTATCCTGTCTTCTTATTCTTTGGACACTGAGACACATAATTCCCATTCTTATGACATGAGAAGCATTTGATTTTACTCAAGTCCTTTGTCTTCCCTGGCTTTAATGATCCTCCATCATGGTTAGCCTTCTTACTAGAACTCTTTCCTTTTCCCTTCCTTGTCTTACTAACAAGGGTCAAGTTCTCTTCTCTACCTCCCTGCTTGTTTCCTTTAGACTCTTCCCAAGTCTCTTCCTGGATGCAATAATCCCAAAGTCTCTACCAATCTAGGAGATTCTCATGAGCACAAACTCCTTTGAAAAATGGTTCCCATGACTTGGGAATACCATTCAATGCCAAGTTCACAAGCTCTACATCCTTTATTTTCTCCCCTATGGCTACAAGTTGATCACGCACATGTGTGATCCTCATGAGATAGTTGGTAACATGATTTGATCTAGACAGTTGAACCAGTCTGAGTTTATTCCTTAAGATCATCTTCCTATTCATGTTCTTGCTTTGGAATAAAATTACCAAGGCATCAAACATATATTTGATCGTCGTATTCTCGGTTAGGCGAGGAATCAGATGATCCTTCACCGACTCCAAGAGGACCCTCTCTTCTTTGATATACTTCTTTTTGTGAGCATATAAAGCTATTGGATCTGTCGTTAGAGTAACTACTTCATCCACTAACTCCCAAAGGTCATACTCCTTCAACGCCAAAGTAGCTCTTGCTTTCCAAGATAGGAAGTTGGATGCTCCATCTAATCTGTCTTCAACTCTCAACGATGTTGTTGCCATCCCTAAGACCTGATGAATTGCCCTAGAAATAACCTGTTGTTGGAAAATTGCCCATGTATTGATTTAGATTCCCTTAATAGCATGTGCTCTGATACCATGTTAAAATTCTTACTCCAACACCTAGGTACTTTTTTATCTAGTGATTTCCTTACTGCAATCAGATTAGCATCTTACAAAATAATAATACACTATTGAAATATTCAAGTCAATATCATGTAGTGGAAGCATAAACTAGGAAACCAAATCAAGCACAGATGAACAATAGTAATTTTGGGTAGATATCCCTGAAAAACCCAGGAGGGAAAACCAGTGTTGAGAATTATTTTGTTATTCTAAAAGTAGGGCTCCCATAAAAGGGATAATGGACCACTGAGAGAAATACAACTGAAGACTAACCTGGAAAGGTTTGACCTACTGTACGACCAGTTCTAGCATGTTTTTCGAGGCATTTTTGACTTTACCTTCTGTGACCCATGGATATTTGTAATTGTCTCCACTGTGACCCACAAATGTGTATGGAAAACATGTACGAAAATCTTCACATGATCCAACACTTTCATGTGGTTTCCTTCAATCAAAACCCACCTGCATATGCCTTTGTTCTCTCTTCTCCTTGACCTGTATGATCTCTAGATGAAATTCCTTCTTCACCTATCTAATATCTTGAACCACAATCCTTTGTGATCCAATACTTTGTGTGTTGACTCTCTCAACACAACTCCTATCAAGTGTCTTTCTCCTTCACCCTAGCATTTATTTTATAATCATGAGTTACAATCTATTTCTAATCTCACTTGATATTTAGATTGTATGTGAAGACTGCATGTTAATATTACATGTTAATTACTTTTAGTACTTTCCTCAAATAACTCAATTAACTAATTACATAATTAATTAATAAAATCAATTTACTTTAATAATTCCTTTAACTAAAGTAAATTCAATACTAGAAGGCTTTGGATGATTTCCATGCATCTAGACACATAGACCTATGCGGAAATACCTAACCAATGCTACCACTAACATCAACAATGACAACATCAAAATTCTTTGAGTTAAAAATGGGAAAATTTCTTAAGTAAAACTCATATAAGCAATAGTCTTTAAAAAATCACAATAAAAGTATAATAGAAAACCTCCAACATTTGATGTTATCAACCTCAATAAGATTCTATATTCTAAGCACTTCAGGAAAATTGGTTTCAATCCAATCAATTATGATCAATCAAATTATCAGAACTACATTAACTTGTGCTTACCATGCAAGTTTGTGACACTTTTCTCTTGGTTTTAAGTTTCCTCCAGCATAGATGAATTTTTTTGGTACTTGTAAGTAGGATAAAAAACTATTTTTCCTTCATTCCATCCTTTGAATTCATGTCCTTCACTCTACTCAATTTGAAGTTGTCATAGAACATGTCATATTTTGTTTATTTCAAGAGACAAAGGTTCAAATCAAAGTCTAGTAGAATTGAACAATTGCTACAAAACATTTAGTATGAAGTATGTCTACCTACCTAATCTTTCTCTAACAAATCCTTCTAGTCATTCTTCTCCACCATTTCTTTAGCATATCCATGGAAAAGAGCAATGTGATAATTCAAATCCCCAAGCCAGATAACTTGACTATGAAATGGAATCATAAGATAAAATTTGATAATCAACATGCCACACAAAGCCAATAAATAAATGACAACAAATTGAAAGTTCCATTCAAGTAACTTCCCAACTGGATAATCTACTCTTCACCCATAAGGGAATAACCTAATGCCACTTCTATTTATATTTTTCCTATATTTTTAGCACGGTTGACAATTTTAGTTGGTTTTCAGTATTCCAATATTAAAAATCATAAAGCAGTTGTGCCTTGGTGGAGGTTAATTTGTTCTCTTTCACTTGCATCCCATCACCCTAAACACCACAGGTAGACTCAAAATCACCAATATGATACGATTGAACCAATCCATTGAAAATAAACTGTTAAAACATGATCTAGTACTCGATTACCAAAGATATCATGGAATGTCAACTTAATGACTTAAGTTGTTGTAAGAAATTTCTCATGTTTGTATGACTGCTAAATCATGTAAGAAAGTTGGTAGATCAATCCAGGCTATGGTGAAAATGAGAATCACTCCATTTGTATTAGAATGATCTTTCTGAGATATCAAAAAAACCAATAAATGTTATCATATGGAAGCAAACAAATTCTCAGATCTTTCAGGGAAAAATAGATTAGTATTCAACACATGGAAAAGGTTGGAGGCATTTTAGACCATAGTAATCACAAAGCATTGATAATAGTTTCATTTTCGAAGACTACACTGGTGTAAAAAATATTAATAGATATAAACACTTTAGCACTTTGGAAGAAAGTCTAGGTACAATATAGTCATAAATGGGCTAGTATAGTTTCTTGAATAATAAAACCAAAAGAAATATTAGAGATTGCAAAATAAAAATTCCATTACATTTGGGAAATGCTCTTATAATGTGCATTAGTTGTACATGTTATATTTTCAAATTACAAATTTTTAGCATTCCCTAATTTCAATAGTAAAATGTTCGAGACAATCTTTGCAACGCACAGTATGTTCTCGTCATTTCCCGACCTACAAAATACAATAAGACAAATTATAATTATTTTCTATATAAAGAAGGTTTCACATGCCAATAATTTGTTATAATATGGTCTATGTATTAGAATCATGATATCCATCTTTACATTCTTACCAGCTTTCTACCATTGTGTACAAATACAATATGATCAAAATCTTATTGTAGCTCCAACTGTTCTCTGATTTCAAATAGTGTCCAATTCTCCTCCATTGATAATGTTCTAAATAATTCACCATTTTTCAAAACATCAAATGAAAATATTGGAGAATGTGTTTCATCATCATCGTCATGTTCCTTTGGAATCCAAACCCATTTCCCCATTTGTTGAACATGTATCCACCTATGGAATTTAAATGAGATATATAACATTTATCTTGAAATACAGTACCTGGAAGAATCAAATGAAAATATTGTGTATCATCATGTATTTGTTACATTCATAAGAATCTCCCTATTTTCCTCTTATAACCCCTAAAAATGAAGAAGCATGATACAATTAAAAATAAATAATATTTAAATGACTTACTTGAAATACAAGGTGTCGTGACTCAATCTACACTCTATTCTTCTCCACTATGGTCATGCACTCTTCTATCCCCCCAGTGAAAAACAAAATTGTAAATAGCTCATTTGAAGGATTTGAAGTAGCATATATTTTACCAATTTCCCTTATCGATAAATCCTTCACAAAAATATGAACAAACATAGAGAATGGCATGAAAATGCCACTATGAACATGAATGACACATTTTTCTTTCATTCCAAATTGTATTTCTAAAAATAACTTGTAACAAAAATAACTTAGAGAAGAATCATCTACACTTGGCCATTCCAATAAGCTAAGGGACGTTAAAGGGATCTCTTTGAGATATCCACATGATTCAATTGTTTTTGGAATAATGTATTCATATTTGTAAAAGAATACACCTTCCTTCTTTAACCATGTAGGATCCTTACCAAGATAGAGTAGTTATCCTATTTTTGAATGAACGGCTTGGAAAACACTTGTTATGAATTCAGCTAGTTCCCATTCTTTCCAATTTAATGTGCATAAACCTGGGATAAATGCAATATCCATTTTATGATAAAATAAAAATAAAGAGATATTGAAATCCTAGAAGCTTTAAATAAAATTTTACCTGAACAAACTATGATATCCATATTGGTTATGCATGCTCACAATTACAATCAATTTTAGGAAATTTTAATTGAATAGAAACTTTCTCTTTTGACATCTCTCTATAGTCATAGACAAGTTCCATTTGAATCATTTCTATTTTTTTTCCTCCATTACTCATCCTAATCCTTTTACGAAACATTTACAATGGATGTTAATGTCTTGCAAACACCTTTTTTTAATTCCATGGCTTCCAATTGTTGATGGTTTCATTGCTACCCATGACCCAATAGATAATGGCATCGGAACCCATTTTCCTCGATCATCAATTTTGTTGTATTATACAACTGATTTCAACTCACTCTTGGGACATTATTGAGCCATTGAATTCTGCAAAAAACAAATGAAATTAAGAAAGTTAAGTAGTATTCTCTTCTATAAATAACAAAGATGAAATTAAAATATTAGAAAATTATTTTATGGGAAAAGACTTGATATGTGTGTTATTATTTTTCTAAGAGAGAGGAGTTTCTACTGTGAAAATTATGGACTTCATTTGAATACTAGAAACAAATGTTTATTATAGATTCTTTTCAGGATTTGGAGTTCAAAACATCAATGGGGAATCATTGGTCATCATTTATTTTCAACACACAATCAGTTGTAGAAGAATGCAAGCCTCGATAACTGTAATTATTAACTTGAAGGCCTCAGAAAGACTCAGATGTCTGCTACAAGGAGGTAAAATTGAAGTGTTGTATGTTTTAAACAAAACAAATTTTAGAGGTATAAAGTTTAATCACAGTTTCAACATTCTAGGTTATGGCTTCAAAAGTCGTAATTTCCAACTATAGAAATTGAAGGTCTCAACAAATTTTTTGTAGTTTCCAAGTGCCATGATATTCAAGTCTCAGAGCACGTGACCTACACCATGAGCCTCAACTTCAAGTCATCATGAATGTTAATATTTGAAGTCTATAATAATTTTTTGGACGCATATGATTTGGGCATTGTATTGAAATCAAGTAAATAAAGAAAGTGTTAGCATCGGAAGTCACGCTTGGATTGCTTGCAGGAGAAGAGCCCGACACCCATCAGTTTAATGTCATTGTTTGTTTATAAAAGGATGATCAAATGGAGATAAAGACTCGAGGAGATATCACTCTAACTCAAGGACTGGGTCTGGTGAGTAAGTAACAAAGGAGGTCTCGAACTAACTTCATCCAGTGGGTTGATTAAAAGATGAACAGGTGGAAGACTTAGTAAGAAAGGTGAACAAACTACTTTGGGCAATAGGCTTTCGGCAGTTTGCAGAAGAAAGACTCTGAAGGCAAGATCCGCTTGGTTCAGGGTCTCAAGAAACTGAAATGGGACTTGACTGGATCCTCCAATTCCAAGTCACTTAGCGTTGGGAAAATCACAGGAACCGATTAGAGACAGCGCAACTGTTACAGTGATCCATTACAACATCATCCTATAATAGCTACAGCTCGACTGGATCCTCCAGATATGAGTTTCTCTAACACAGTGTAAACATAGGAATGAAAGAAACTGGCATTCATAAAGCAAGAAGTCTCAAAAGTCCATACATAACCAGATTAATAGTGCTTCGTTAAAAATTTACAACCGGGAGCTCTGCTCAACCATCGATCCCTTCCAAAATACAAAAACTCAATACATATACCTGGGCAGACTTACCCAACAGAAGTGTGCTCACCCCCCAAGGCGTAACGTCTTTTCAATCGATCTTCGGGCGGAATTCCTTCGTCAGACGTCTCCATAACTTCGCGTGAACTTTGTAGGGCAGGTAGCTGAAACATTAAAGGCCAAAATGGCGTGTGCAGACTTCTATGTCTAATCGAGGACTTTGGCATGGATTCTCTGGAAAAATCAGTACACAGAACCCCTTTGAGCAAACCTCTTGCCGGACCCTCCATACCTCAAAATTAATGTACGAAAGGAGGTTTCAACCACCCGATCACATCTTCATTTACTTCAAGCGAAAACCAGAAGCGAAATCACTTCTGACGGCATCTGGAAATCGTGACGATACTTTCAATGACTAGACATGATGCCTTCAGGCCCTCTTCTGCTTAGCCCTTTAATTTCTCGAGTGACCGTGGACTGTGACCCTACTTTTATTCCCATGGAGGTTTTCGGCATTCGCGAATAAGGAGGACTGATTCTTGCTTCTTGAAATCACGATGAGCGAAACATCGAGACGGCTTAATCTAGCACCACGCATCTGATGGTTCTGAATCCTTCTCATGTTGTTGTGGGCCTAGACCCTGAATGCTCTTGGCACCTCATGCATCGCGAAGTAACGAAGCTGCTCTTTGTACCTTGAAATCACGATGGGAAAAACATCGAGGCGGCTTAATCATGCGCCAGGTGTCTCATGTAGATGGACGGCTAAGATCTTCTCGGCAATACTGTGGGTCTGGGTCCTGGACGCCTTCGACACTTCGTGTCTCACGGCAAGGAGGAGGCTGCCTCTCATTCTTCAAAGCTACGATAGGAGAAACGACGATATGGCTTGGTCGCACGCCATGCGCCCCTCTGAATGGACGGCTGAGATCACCTTCGTGATACTATGGGCCCATCATTAAAATCTCTTTTCACCTCGTGATTCATGAGTTCACGGGTCGAAGACCCTCGGCTCCCCTTTTTAAACTCTCGCTCCCCGAGATGGTGATACAAACCAGGCTCCTTTCCCGGTCAGCGCTCTTTACATGTAACCGTCAGCTAGGACACAAGTACTAACGCCTCTCGCAACTCACGGCTTCGCGAGTTGGAGTATCGAACTTTGGCATTCTCCCTTCGCGAAGTCTCGAGACACGATGGTCAGCGAAGGTTGACCCCCTCCGGGCACTTTTTGCAACTCGCAATCTCGCGCAACCAAAAGACATGATCCACCCTTCGAACCCATGAATCTCGAGTTTGAGAAATGACTACTGCTCTTATACTGATCACGATTGATGCCCCTTGAAAGAATTTTTGTGCCATACTTGGCATGACTCAGTTAATATGCGATTTCCCATCAACCGTTGTTATGCTCTGTCGCTGGATCCTTTCCACTGAATAATGAAATGCCCGCTCGCCTGATTTAAGTTCAAAAAGGACTTCTTCTGTGTGCTGCGCTCGAGCATTTTTCGTGCCACTTGTGGATCTAAACACTCTTAGGCTTGAGACAAGAAATGTTGCTAACAGAAAGGAAGCAAGCTTATTTCAAACTATATGACTCTCTTGTCAAGTACATAGAATAGTTAATGTTTCATTTTTCCTTGTGTTTGTTCTCATTATCTATGTAGTTTCATTTTTTTTCAAGGATAGTAGGTTACACATGTTTTTGGCAGTAAATATGGAAATTATGGCATGTTATGTTTTTCCATATGTTTTATATATTGACTATGTAATGAATGAACCACTTTGTGCAGATTTGGAAAAAAGCAATACATATAAATCACCGGTTCTTTTCTAAGACCAAGAAAAGAATTCAAACATCAATGGAAAATTGTAGTGGTAATAAAATATCAAGCATGTTGAATACCTTACCTGAGCATATCAAATCAACCTTCCCACTCTCTATAGAACTTTCTATATGCCTCCAATTTTGGGGGTCTACATAATTAAAACAAAAAATTTCCAAGTCTAATAGATAATAGGACACAATTGGACTACCTATTTTAATCCATTTCTAAAGAGAATATGTATAAACTATATTTTTATACAACTAAAGATTCAACAGATGCATATAAACATGATTCTCCAAGACAAATAAACTTTTCAGCAATCATGATCCATATTTATGAGTGGAATGAAATGAAACCATAGATTTGTAATATTAACATAGAGACACAATGAACAATAACAGAGATACAGTAAAACTTGGCTTCTATTAAATAAGAAATATGCTAAAAACTGTAAAATGCACACTGAAAACAAGCTTGCTAGAATGGTGGCAACTTATCTCTGAGAAGAGATGTGACGGCTATGCTCATTTGCAAGAAGATGAGTACAATGAGGCTTTCAAGTCATTTTTACAATAAACATGAATTCCAAATCACTAAAATCCAAAAACCTAACCCTAGGAGATGAAGCGCCAAAAGTCATGTGGGCCCCTTTAGGGTAAGTTAGTACATCAACTTCCTGGGGTTGTAACTTTTGCATACGATCTGCGTTTAAGGAAAATGATAGCTTGTTGGTAAGGTATCGATGATGAATTCATTCAAGGGGGGGAATTAAATATTTTATGTATCATTGTGGTTCCTAATATTGAAAAATCATCATTTAGGCCCTCAAAATGGCCCCAAAAGTTCAGGAACCAAAAAACTGCTAAAAATAGTAAGTTGTCAAAAAATTGTTTTGAGCCAATTGAACAAGGTGGGTGACCACCAAGATCCTCATGGATCAATCCTCCCCCCTTAGTAATCAATGGTATACATTGTGTTGAGTGTCCCCATCATATGAGGAAATTTATGTTGAATTTTTCCTCGGGTGAGCCACTTGCCTTGGTACAGGAGTTGCCCTGCTTTGACAACCCGATAAAGTAGGATCCTCTACTGGTGAGTGCCCTTGACTTGTGTTTCCATGATATGATCATTGGATGTGTGTTCCATGGATTCAAGGTTGATCTCTATTGGTGTCAACTATTCTTCTATCTCCAAGGTGTCCAATAATGGTGGAAAATAAGGCTGAAGGAGGTCCACATTGAACATTGGGTGCAAGCCAAGGAAGGGGGGAAGGTTGAGCTCAAAGTAATTGTCACCCACAACCTTGGTGATGGTGTAGGGTCCATAATGGAGTGGAAAAAGATTTCAATGAGGCCCTGTAAGGCATTCTTTCTACAATTGCAACCAAACTTCATCTCCCACCTGAAACTGGTGTGGCACCCGATGTTGATCATGGCGTTGTTTGTACTTGGCATTGAACTCTTGTAAAATATCATGAACCTATTGGTGGATGTGTTGGATCTTCTCAATGAACCGGGTGGCTTTGTCATCTCCAATTGGAGCATGCAACAAGTCTTCTTGGGTGGCCGCAAGGGGTAGTGCAACATCCATGGGACCCAATGGTTGATATCTAAACCCCACCTGAAAGGAGTTGTGGTCAGTTGAGCTATGTATGGTTCTATTGTAGTTGTGATGAACATAGGGAAGACTCTCATCCTAGGTGTGGGGGTGCTTTGAATTATACATGCACAGGATTTGCACGATCATCTGGTTGACGACCTCGGTTTGGCCATCTGTCTCGGGGTGGAAGGCAGTGGACTTGGTGAACTTGGTGTCCAGAAATGACTAGAGGCTCGACCAAAATGTGCTAAGGAACCAGTTGTCCTGATCTGAGATAATGGTTTGTGGGATCCCAAAGTGTACCCATACTCATTCAAAGAAGATATTGGTAGTGGCCTTCATTGTGAGGATCTTCTTGCAGGCGACCAAAAACGCCATATTGAAAAAGCAATCAACGACTACAAAAAAACAGTCATTTCACCGCTTGGTGGATGGGAGGCCCAACATGTATTCCATTGAGATGGATTCCCAGGGCCTGTCAAGAGTAGGAAGAGGAGTGTAGAGGCCTTATTTCTTAATGGTCGGTTTGGCAATAACGCAGGAAGTGCAGGACCAAATATACTTGTTTACATCTTGTCGAATTTTTGTGATGCAACCCACCTTCTCTCCTAGGGGATGCATGAAATCTTGGTCAAGGATATTCGAATTCCTGAGCTGGAACATCTCTTCGACCTCTTGCTAGAACCGAAATCAAGTTAACACAGGCCCCTTTTCTCCTTACGCGCAGGTCCTATGGAGCTCGTGGGCCCTCTTCCTAGTTCTCTTGGAAACTTTAAACTCATGGGTGCTATCTCCTTCCACTGAGCCCCTATCCTCATATGACCTTGGGCGGTGATTAAAAAGGAGCTTCGGAGCTTCGGGCTATGGGCGTTTTCTCCTTACACTACGGCCAATTCCTTCGTAGTGCTCCATACCCGGAGATATAGATCGAGCGCCATGTGCTCAACCCAATCAATGGTCAATATGCACCCTTTATTCCACTTTAGATGACTTGCAGTCAACATCCCTCCTCGCTCATTCTCCCACAGTACCAATCCTCTGGAATGACGGATCATCCACCACACATCCTATCCCAACAGACAGCTCTAATGAACTCTGACGCTCCAGCCTTTAGGAGTTCTCCTGCTTTCACTCTTCACTTTCCTGTCCTCTAGAGTACGAAGTTTCGGAATCCACAATCTGCTAACGTGTGTCCCTTTCAGATCGATGGCCATGATTTACTTTGGCAATTCAGGCTTCGAGAATTTTGTCTTCCCTACTCTCGTTTTCCTCTGGAGTTCTCTCCTCCAGGAGTACACGGATCTCTGTTGTGTGTCCTTCCTCAAATCGACGGTCTTGATGGACTCTGCTACTTCACAACTTCAATAGTTTTTCTCTTTTCTCCACGCAAATCTTCTATAGCTTTTCCTTCCAGACTCTCCAATCTATTGCCACGCATCCTCCCTAATACTGATGGTCAAATTCACTCTGTAGCTTCGGAACTTAAATGATTTTTCAACCACCTCATCTGAAATCTCTCGGAGTGTTGTTCCTCCAGAATCTCAGATCTCACTCCTCGTGTCTCTTCCCAACATCGAAGGCTAGGATCAGCTCTGGGCTTCAGAGCTTCGGTTGTCTCACACTCTTCTCATCTGAGAAATCAAAAAGTACTTCTGCTCCAGAGTCTCAGATCTGTTGCCACCTATCTTCCCTTGGACGATAGACGGTCCTGATTCACTTCGGGACTTCGGCTATCCCTCTCTCCTGTGTACTTAAAGAAAATTTAAAACTCATGCACTTGCCTCTGGATCTGACAGAGGTCGATCCATGCACTCAGATCTAGTGGTAGTTGTTATATCCTCCTCGTGAGCTTCTGCTATCTCCCAAATTTTGGAAAATGAAAAGTGTTCAAAGGTTTCGGCCTCTGAACCTTCTCCTGCAAGCCCAATTATATTGGCTCTCATCTTCGCTTTTGGGAACGTTATCCCTCTTGAGCTTGAATTCTTTAAAACTCGAAGGGGCTTGGCCCTTCTTCTTCGTCAAAGGATTTATGTGCCCTCCTGGCACTTACTACTCGTCCTCCTGAGCTTTTCGAACTTGAAGCAAGTTTGTCTCTAGTGCACATCTTGTGTTAAATCTCCTGAGCTTATTTGTGGCTCGGACCTTGAAGTGTCTTGGTCTTCTGCTCCTCTCCGCTAATAATTTATGCGCAAAGGCCCTATCCCTCCTGAGCTTTTTAAAGTTGAAATAGATTAATTCTGGCACACTATTGGTGTGTTCTTGTCTGAAAATCCTCATACCTCTTCAACACTTATAGAAGTGTTGGCCTAGTGCACGCCTTGCAAGTGTCTTCCTCCTACTTCTTGAGATCCTTCAGGCTCACTGATGCATCTCCTGCATCCGCTCAATGCACACTTGCAAATGTCCTTTCCCCAGAGTGTTCAGCAACTATGGTTCCTTCAACCTCTCCTAACACTTCAGAATGTGTTGGTCCTATGCACTCTTTCCACATTCTCAAGGCACTCCTTGTTGATCCTTGTTGTTCCTGAGTTTGTGTTTTAAGGCTCTAAAAAACACCGTCAAGGCATCCAAATATGATAATACTTTTAAAACAAAGAAACAAAGAAAACTATATCAGATTTAGTTTCTCAACTGTCTCTGTCTTGCTTCCCGTTGTTCCTGGATGGTTATGTCACGTTCTATCGCTGCCCACGATCGTTCTAACTCGGTTCTATTTTTTGCAGTTTATAAGATGGTGTTAAATAGGTTCAATGCAATGCTGGTTTGATCCTGTAGACCAGGTTCTACGTTGAGTTGTCTACCGTTAGGAACTGTCATGGGTGATTGGGTTTTATATGTTTGTAAAAGGGGTTTTTTATAAATTTGTTACTTCAGACATTCGAAGAAGATATGGATAAAACAACTTTAAAACTGAAAACAGAAAAGTAAAGAAACAATCAAGGTCGTTTCCTGGTTCAGTGACAATTATGAAATTGTAAATAATGAAACATAACACAGAGAAATATAAGTCTTTAATCTGGAAAGAATCTTATATTTCTATTAACAATAATGAAAGGAACGCAGGTTTTCTAACAAAAGAAAATATTAAGGAACAGAAGGTTACAGGTCTTAAAATTATTAAAATAATTCCAGAGGAAAAACTATAACACATTCAACATCCAAACCAATCTGATACTATAAACAACAATTGCATATAATTCCAAATTGATTCACTTGCTAGAAATACACATTAAGAAGAAGATTTAACAAATGAAAAGAGACAAGGGAAGAAACATAGTCACTGAATGACAAGATCCAGAATCTTGTTGTGAATGATATTCTGATAAACTTTAAAGCTGATCATACAAAATTGTCTTTTTCCAAAATTTCTGAAGCCTTGTTTCAGCCTCTTGAAATTATATTTATACATTTCTGTCCAAACTTTCCGTTGGTAACTAACCAACTCCCTAATATTTCGGTTGCATAAACTGATGTCAATCGTTTACAACTTATTACAAAATTGTAAAAATAGAAATATTTACAAAGTTTTAACTATAAGTCGAAGAACTTTCTTTATCTGCTTCGATTTCTTGAACATGTTTCACTAAAAAGTTCACTAAGGCCTTAGAAGCCTCAGGTATCTCCTTTGCTTCAAATGAGAAGAAACGTCTTTGCAGAGCTGGCAACTGTGTTGTAATTGTTTTCTCTGTGGACTTAATTTTCTCTAGTCTCGAACTGGAGGCCATCATCCACTCTTCGATTTCTGAAATATTGACTGCTTTGACATTTGAAATTTCCACTTTCCTTTCTTCAAGTTCCTCTTTTATTTTCAGTTGATGCCTATTGATGTTGATTTCTCCTAATGGCTCAGAAAATCCATCGGTCTCGACCTGTATTGAATCTTTTTCAATAGAACCGAAGATTTTTTGGCAATCTTCAATAACTCCTTCTGTTATTCTTTTATATCCTTCCAATTTTGTTTCCCAGACCTTTAACATCACATCTCCTTTCAACTGCTCTGAAATAGATAACTTCTGTGATTTTTCAACTTCTTCCTTTTGTAAAGAAGTTATCATCCTTTGGAAAGCATTTCTTGCTACTTTTGCCTCTCTTTCCTTTTGCACTGTCTTGTCCATAGATTTGTTAGATTCTTGAAAATAACACTGGATGATTTCCAGATTACAGAAAACCTTCTGTTGTTCTTCTTCAATATTTACATATATCTCTGATGCTTTATTCTTGAACTGATCTATTTCAATCACTTGATTAGTAATTGAAATGATTTTATTTTGCAGAGATTTATTTTCATTACCCAGTTCCTGCACTTGTTCTTGGGTAATTTGAATCATCTGTTTTGCTTCAGTTAAGTTTTCATTTAACTTTTGTATATCCTGTATATCCTTAAGTCTGGCCTGTTCCAGGCCTTTTTGTATTCCCCATCCAATCATTTTTTCACTTTCCTTTAACCTGTCCTGTAGCTGTGTAATTTCCTGATCTTTCTGCTCAATCATGGTGATTAAATTTCCTACAGAGTACATATTGGCCGATGCTATGGCCCCCATAGTCCCTGCTAACTCTGTAGAAAATTCACTTTCTTTTAGCTTTTTCCCATCAATAATAATTTTGTGTTTTTTGATTGTTCTCTCTCCTACAGGATGTAATTCCTGTTTCAACACAGCTCTCCATTTTTTGCTGAAAAAATAATCTGATGAAGGTATTTCATCTCTGATAATTGGTTCTAAGTCACTCACGTACAGAACTCCTTCATGAGGATTCCCAAAATTAGCCTGTAGTGGGGTTAATGCTGTAATGGGACTCCCAAGTTCCTGTGAGGCTGTTCCCCCAACTGTTTCTAGAATGTCATCAAGGTTTATTGGATTTGTCTCTGCTCCTTTCCCTTTTTCTATTTGTGTTTCCTTGATCTGAGAACTTTTTGTATTCTGAGTAGGGATCTCAGAATCTTTCAATTTTCCTTTATCACTTGTATCATACTGAATAATGGTTTCAAAACCTGGAGGAATGATTTCTTGCTCTTTCTCTGATGTTGGCATTTCTCCTTGCAAAATATTTGGCAAACATTGTCTTCTATTTCTTTGGAAATATGCAAACCCTACCTGTGCATCAGGTGACAAAGTTTTCACTCTACTCTGAATTTCCTCATATGACTTAGCATTTCTAAAAATATCATCATAAAATGAATCTTCATGTTCATATGCTTTCAACCCACACTGTGTAACATGTCGATTGACAATTTGATATGGATCATGTTTCCTGTGTTCTATATCCACTAATTTTACTTCACTCAATGATTCCGCTTTTGACTTAGAATGACCAAAGTTTAATAAAGAAAATTTCCCAAGATAAACGGAAAAAGACGGCCATGACTTATTCTGCTGAGCTTTTAGTTCTAGTCCAATACCCCCATTTACCAACTGATAAGCCACTTCTCTGCAAATTAACCTATCTGGAATTATTTTTGGGAGAGCATGTGCTGGAATAGAACATCCATAAACCCTAACATATCAGAAATTTTCTTCAATGAACCAATCAACAACTGTCTTAAGATTTTCTATAATGGTATGTGAAATTCGAGGAGGTTCACAACCAAAGAATATTCTGTGCAACGGAATAATTACAAAATGACACACCTCATAAAAATTGTTTTTGGCATTTTCTTCCCACAGAGCTGAATGATACTTATGAACAGGCTCTGTACAAGAAGGATTCCAACTCCAATTCATAAAAGGGAAAGGAGTCCTAAAACAGATAGCATCTATTATATAGGCTGACATATAAAAGGCCACTAGTTGTCCCTTTGATCTAGCTGTTTTGTAACTCATAACCTCTGAGGTGATGTTGTCTGATAAAATCTTATGCCAATTGAAACTACGCCCCTCTGAAACTTCTTCTAGGAAGGGTGTCCATTCTGCACTAAAGTGATTAGAATCCTTTTTCCCATATAGTCTGCATAACATCATTACT
>ML805722.1:69752-105173 GCA_009831015.1 Picea engelmannii
TTTTTGGGAGAGCATGTGGTGGAATAGAACATCCATAAACCCTAACATATGAGAAATTTTCTTCAATGAACCAATCAGCAACTGTCTTAAGATTTTCTATAATGGTATGTGAAATTCGAGGAGGTTCACAACCAAAGAATATTATGTGCAACGGAATAATTACAAAATGACACACCTCATAAAAATTGTTTTTGGCATTTTCTTCCCACAGAGCTGAATGATACTTATGAAAAGGATCTGTACAAGAAGGATTCCAACTCCAATTCATCAAAGGGAAAGGAGTCCTAAAATAGATAGCATCTATTATATAGGCTGACATATAAAAGGCCACTGGCTGTCCCTTTGATCTAGCTATTTTGTAACTCATAACCTCTGAGGTGATGTTGTCTGATAAAATCTTATGCCAATTGAAACTACACCCCTCTGAAACTTCTTCTAGGAAGGGTGTCCATTCTGCACTAAAGTGATTAGAATCCTTTTTCCCATATAGTCTGCATAACATCATTACTAAATACCTCATATAATCATTCAATGAAGTAGTGGCATATATCCCATGTAAATCTACCCTAAATTTGTTTTCATCTCTGGACCATCCTTTTATCATATCAGGGTATGTTTGACCACCTTCGACACATTCTTTTTGTTGGAATGCAGCTAAAAACTTAGAATTAAACGTATGCCTATAATTGGGTGATAATTTATACATTACTTGGATATGTTCGAGCCTGAATGAGCCAATAACCGCTCCTTGCTCATTCAGGATACTCCTTCTCGGAATGTCCACCTTATCCAGTGCCCAAGCAACCATATCTGTATATGAAACCAGTCTCAGGCGTGCAACAACTTTATGAAGAGCGGTCTCAGCGATATCTCAGAGATGATTTTCCCCACCATTATCCGAATATGAAAGTTCATCTTCCATTTTCTCTGCAATTGCAGCCCATGATTTAACATTGTGTATTATTCCAGCTGCAGTAGTATCTGAAATGATATCGCCTTCCGGTTGTTCTTCATTTTTCTTTGAAGCCTTTTTGGGCGCCATAACTCAGCAGCAAGATTCCAAAGCGAACAAAACTGCCAATGGTGGAACAGCTCAGAAGAAGAGGAAAAACTTTGTGTTCACTTGAAAACCTGTAGCAAAGAAGAATTCAGTTTTGAAATAATGTAAACGTTTCAAAAATTATTTCGAATATATCGTAAAATCTTCAAGATTTGTTCATCTATTATGAAATAAATGCAAAAGATATTCCCGATAAATTGATTTTAATGTTTGTACCTGAGCCTTTCCGATATTTTCAAATATGATAGAAACTTACCAAATTGAATAATTGTCGTATAAAAATCACTTATTAAAAGTTTAAAACCTTAAACCTCGTTTCTGAGAATGATTAATTAACGTTAATCTTAATTTAAGTTTGAAAACACTTTCATCGAGGTTTCGGAACTTTCGATGTCAAGAAAATAAGTCATCACAGAAACCCAATCGCCGAAATCGCGATACATTATTTAAGTTAAAACATTTTATTATCTTAATTAATCCATATTACCTTTTCGGGATTTCATTAATCAAGAGCTCGGAAATCGGGAAATCGGGGATCGGGGAATCGGGAAATTCAATGATATGAAAATTATTGCTCACCAAATCATGAATCGCGATTTTCCGATATGATTAGTCATTCTTAATCATGCTTAACAGTAATCAGATTAATTTCAAACCTCACTTAAGAATTAATTGAAATTGGGTATCGGGAAATCGGAGAATATGATGACAAGTTTCTTTGTTCTCACAAAATCGCGAATCGCGATTTCCCGATAAGGTTAACTTAAAGTCTTAAAACCCTTTTTAAATGTGATTTAAGTAAATGATGAATTAATCAAGGATTAATGTATCGGGAAATCGGGGATCGTGGTTTCACTATTTGATTTGTATTGAAAATTGTTATTTCAAAACTACGAATCCCGATATCCCGATATGAATTTAACATTTCTTTAAGTTTTATCATTACTGTTCATTTAAAATATTATTTGAAAAAGTGTTTGGAACATACGTTCGTTTAAATTTTAACCATTCTTTTTCCAAAAATGAATCACAAAGGCATTTCGAATTCATCGGAGATGAAATGTTTATTTTTTTAAAAGAATTATATAATGCAAAGACTCAAAGATACAAAAAAAAATTATCCTTAAGGTAAAAAATCAAGTTCTGTTTCAACAATCCTTTTCTCCATATTGTTCATCAAATTTGAAGTATATCTCTTTTTTGTCTACCAAAGTGTTTAGAAACTCAGGGGTGTCTTCTCTCTGACACTTCTCCCTTTGAACTCAAAACATAGTTCTCTTGTGCACTCCTTGCACCTACTCAATGCCCTCCTGGAAGAGCTTCACATAGTATTCAACAACTTTGTCTTCTGTTCCTTCTCCTACACAGTTCCTCCTCAAAGGTGTTCAGCAACCTTGAGGATCCCCTTGAGTCTATAAATTTTCAAGTGCTCCCTCCTAGAACGTTCTTCTCTAACTCGTAAGAGTTCATATGTGCACTCCTTACATTGGCTACAAAGTTTTCAATACCCTGTTGTGCACTCCTTTCACAACCTAAACAACCCAAAACAACTCAATGAACTAGCAAACAAATAGTGAATTCTATATTTACCCTATAGATGAAACCTATCTCATACATATACAACATACATTCATAAACACTCACAGATAATCATTCATAAAACACATAAACACATAGAAAACTCATAGGCAGGAAAAACTGATCTCTTTGTATTAATATGAATGTCTATTTACAATGTATACAAAATATCAATCTGCAACAAAGTCTCAGCTCTCTCCTTGGCTTAAAAATGGTTTTCTCTTATCAACCTTCAGCAGCTCTACCACTCTCAACCAAATTGCAACAACCTCTACTGGGAATATTTTACAAAGCTTTATACAAGAGGGGACTCCTTGAGTCTTTTCCTCCAACTACTCTAGTGGTGTCTAATCACCATTTACAATGCCTGTCTACTGAGGCAGATTACATTGAATGAACATCTAGTCAGAATCAGATCTAGATCAACCCATTGTCAACCATTAAAGACGACCTCATCTACTTATTGTACAAAGGAATCAACTCATCTCTTTCATCCTTACAACATTTAATTACTTTAATTACATTTAAAATTTTAAATTGAGGGAAAAAGGGAGGGTTGGAGCCTCTCCCCTCCTTGAATGTGCTTTGATGTGATGGAATGTTGGTGCGTTGATGAGGTAGAAAGGATGTTACAGCATCATACTCCACTGCTGGTAAAATCATGATCCCATTACTCATGGCTCCCTTTCCTCCATTGTTTAAATCCCCATGGATCCCAAACTCTCCTTTGGAGTTGTCCACCTTCTCCTCGGATATGTTTATGTTGTTGTTGTTGATTCCCTGTTGTTGTGGCAGGCTCTCCTTGGTTCAGCTTCCTCCTGCTAACAGTCTTCACTACTGACCTCAACATCATCCTTCTTATCTCATCTACTACCTCCTCCAGCTACTATGTTGGTCAGCTTCTTTCATGCAGACTCGCTTGTTGCACTTCCTCGTTGTCAATGGGTAGATCAACTTGATCTCCCCTGCTATTTTCTTCTTCTGTGACTTTGATTTTCCACTTCCCTGCACATTCAAATTTTGTAGCCTCCTTACTGGAATTTTTTCCAGCCATCTCCTCTAACAGCTCACCTTCTACCAGTTATGCAGTTGGTACACTCCCAGCTTCTTCCAGTTGTTATGCATGCTAGCAAGTTCCTCCATTTGTTTCCAACTTAGTCGGTTCGATGTGCATGCTTTGCACTATCACCCTTCTCTCCAGGGCTTCCAGATCTTCACACAAATCAACAAATTCCATGTTGTTTTCTTCCTCTTCTACTACAGGCTCCAGTGTTGCAGTCATCTCTTGTTCATCTTCCTGGATGAAATTTCCAAGCCATTCCTACAAATGTTATTCTTCTTCTAATGGGGAAGACTTCAGTATATGCTCCTTCTCCTCCTCTATGAAATTTCTTTTTTGTTGTATTTTCTCTTCTTCTGCACATGAACTTTGTGCACTGGACTCAACTATGTTTCTTGGCAAGAATATTTGAATTCCCCCAATGATCATAATTATTCTCTGATCCTCCTCTTTCAACACCCCTTGTTGATCTAAAATCCTAGATGAGTTCATGAGACTCTTAGACACTCTCATCTCTTCCCCTTTTCCCACCTGGAAATCTGGGATTTCTCCTTTGCCCTACTGGTATTCTATAAGATCAATTGATCTCATCTCATTGCCCAACTGGAAATTTGAATTTTCATCACTTCCCTCCTGGAAGTTCACAAGATCCTCCATTGATCTCATCTCATTTCCCACTTGGAAACCTGAAAATTCATCAATTCCCTCCTAGTAGTCTACGAGATCTCTACTTGATCTCCTCTCCTCATCACTAAAGTTTTCTCCTACTTCTGGCTCACATATGTGAACCACTTTCCCTGTGCCACTTAGGGTTTTAGTTTCCCTCAACCATCTCCTCAACACATGTTGTTGTCTTATGGCCAACAACTCTTAGACATGCCACCTTGCTCTCCTCTTCAAGGGCCATTCATACCTCCAGCGTACCTTGGATTCCTGTTACATCTTCAATGTTAGCCTATCCATTTATGATCTGATTTCCCTGAGCTCTTTGTCCATTTCTTCTTTGATTTTCTTCTGGGGGTATCCTCTTCGACCATGCTCATGGCCTTCAGTATCCATCTCCTTTCTCTGCCTTCATCCCTCCTGGTTGTATTTTATTCACTCGGCAACTGAGAGTGTCTCCAACTTCTCCTACAGCTTACCTAGTTGTTTTCTTGAATGTTGCACTCTTGCAAGAAATCACACATAGAGCATCAATACCATGCCTCCTCCTTCACCTGCTTTCTACATGTGAATCCTCTAATACTACTTGATGATATTGGGCTATCTTTTTTGTCTCCTACTTTTCCTACGATCTGCAAATAAAATCAAACTCTGATACCACTTTGATGCATCCCCCCTTCTCTCCCAGGGGATGCATGACCTCCCCATCAAGGATCTTTGAATTCCTGAGCTAGAACATCTCTTCGACCCCCTGTTGGAACCCAAATCAAGTTAACACAGACCTTTTTTATCCTTAGGTGTAGGTCCTATGGAACCCGTGGGCCCTCTTCCTAGTGCTCTTGGAAACTTTAAACTGGTGGGTGCTAGCTCCTTCCGCTAAGCCCCTCTCCTCATATGACCTCAAGTGGTGACCCAGGGATAAACCTCGAAAGGCACTTCAAAGCTACGAGTTCTGGGTGTTTTCTCCTTACCCTGCGACCAATTCCTCTCGAGTGATTCGTACTCAGAGTTACAAATCGATTTCCACATGCTTGACCCGATCAATGGTCTATATGTGTCCTTTATTCCACTTTGGATGACTTACAGTCAACGTCCCTCCTCACTCGTTCTCCCGGAGTGATGGATCTTTTGCCATGTGTCCTATCCCAATGGACGACTCTGATGAACTCTGGCACTCTGAACTTAAGGAGTTCTTCTGCTTTCACTCTTCACTTTACTTTCCTCTGGAGTACACACTTTCAGACTCCACTATCTACTAACGCATCTCCCATTCAGATCGACGACCACATTTTAATTCGATAATTCAGGCTTCAGTATTTTTGGATTCCCTACTCTCATTTTCCTTCAGAGTGCTCTTCTCCTAGAGTACATGGATCCCTGTTGTGTGTCCTTCCTAAGATCGATGGCCTTGATGGAGTCCTCTACTTCATGACTTCGGGAGTTTTTCTCTTTTCTCCACGAAAATATTCTAGAGATTTTCTTCCCAGACTCTCTAATCTACTGCCACGTATCCTCCCTGATACTAATGGTCAAATTCACTCCACAGCTCCGGGACTTTGGCGATTTTCTAACCACCTCATCTGAAATCTCCTGGAGTGTTATTCCTCTGGAGTCTCAGATCTCACTCCCCGTGTCCTTTCCTAGAATCGATGGCTAGGATCAGCTCTGGGCTTCGTAGCTTCAGTTGTCTCACACTCTTCTCATGTGGGAACTCCGAGAGTACTTCTGCTCCGAAGTCTCAAATTTGTCACCACCTGTCTTGCCTTGGATGAAGGACGGTCCCAATCCACTTTGAGAATCTGGGACTTCATTTATCCCACTCTCTTGTGTACTTAAAGAAAATTTAAAACTCATGCACTTACCTCTAGATCCAACAGATGTCAATCCATGTGCTCAAACCCAGCAGTAGTTGTTAGTTCCTCCTCTTGAGCTTCTACGATCTCCCTAATTTGGGAAAATGATCAGTATTAAAAGGTTTCAACCTTTGAACCTTCTTCTGTGAGCCCAATAATCTTGGGTCTCGTCTTCACTTCTGGGAACGTTATCCCTCTTGATCTTGAATGATTTAAAACTCAAAGGGGCTAGGCCCTTCTTCTTCCTCAAAGGATTTATGCGCCCTCCTGGCACTTAGTGCTCGTCCTCCTGATATTTTTGAACTTGAAGCGAGTTTGTCTCTGGCACACACCTTGACCTAACTCTCCTAAGCTTGTTTGTGGCTCAGACCTCGAAGTGTCTCGGCCTTCTTCTCCTCTCCGCTAATAATTTGTGCACAAAGGCACTATCCCTCCTGAAATTTGTAAAGTTTAAATACTTTACTTCTGGCACACTCCTCCTGCGTTCTTATCTAAAAATCCTCAGACCTCTTCAACACTTATAGAAGTGTTGGCCTAGTGCATGCCTTGCATGGGTATTTCTCCTACTTCCTAAGATCCTTCAAGCTCGTTGATGCATCTCCTGCATCCGCTCAATGCACACTTGCAAAGATCCTTTTCCTAGAGTGTTCATAAACTCTGGTTCCTTCAACCTCTCCCAGTACTTCATAATGTGTTGGTCCTGTGCACTCTTTGCACTTGATCAAGGAACTCCTTGCTGAGCCTTTTATCCAAAGTGTTCAGCAACTCTGAAGTATCTCTCATGTTTGTCTACTAGAGTGTTCAGTAACTCCGGGGTGTCTTCTCTCTGACACTTCTCCCTTTGAACTCAAAACAAATTTCTCTTGTGCACTCCTTTCACCTGCTTAATTCCCTTTTGGAAGAGATTTAGAGAGTATTCAATAACTTTGTATTATGTGCCTTCTCCTACACAGTTCCTCCTCAAAGGTGTTCATTAACCTTGAGGATCCCCTTAAGTCTGTAAATGTTCTGGTGTACCCTCTTGGCACATTATTCTTTGACTCGTAACAGTTCAGATGTGCACTCCTTGCGTTGGCTATAGAGTTTTCAATACTCTGTTGTGCACTCCTTTCAAAACCTAAAGAACCCATAACAACTCAACGAACTCGCAAACAAATGGTGAATTATATCTTTTCCAGGCATATGAAACCTATATCATACATCTACAACATACATTCATGAACACCCACAGATAATCATTCATAAAACACATAAACACATAGAAAACTCATAGGCAGGAAAAACTGCTCTCTTTGTATTAATATGAATGTGTGTTTACAATGTGTACAAAAGATTGTATTGCAATAGATTCTTGGCTCTCTCCTTGGATTAAAAATGGTTTTCACTTATCAACCTTCAGCATCTCTACCACTTTCAGCCAAATTTCAACAACCTCTATTGGGCATATTTTACAGATCTTTATACAAGAGGGGACTTCTTGAGTCTTTCCCTCCAACTATTCTAGTGGTGTCTAATCACCATTTACAACGCCTATCTACTGAGGAAGATTACATTGAATGAACATCTAGTCTGAATCGTATCTATATCAACCCATTGTCATCCATTAAATGTGACCTCATCTACTTCTTGTACAAAGGCATCAACTCGTCTCTTCTAGCCTTACAACATTTAATTGCTTTAATTATATTTAAAATTTTAAATTGAGGGGAAAATGAGAGGGTCGGTGCCTCTCCCCTCCTTAAATGTTCTTTGATGTGCTGGAAGGTTGGCGCGTTGTTGAGGTGGAAAGGATTCTCCTGTATCATTTCGGCCAATAGAAATGTCGTTGCAGCACTACCACTATTTTTTCCACACCGAAGTGTCCTACCACCTGACTGTAGTGGGATTCCAAAATAATATTTGCATGCTTGCTTGATGGAATGGATAGATGACCTAGATGGTACAACATCTCATCCTGGAGATGGAAATTAGTGACAGTTTTTTTTGTGCCCAACATCTAGTAGGTGTTGGCAAATTCAGGATCTGTCCCATAGAGGTGGGGCCATTCGGAGGTCTCGTGGCCGTAAGAAACGATCATTGTGGTGAGTGTCGTGACTGGAGTTCGGCTGAAGAAATCAGTGACTCAGTTGGTACTTCCTTTTTTATAATTGATGTTGAGGTGGAACTACTACAATTATATAGACCACTTATGATGGTAGTCATTCTGAAATTTTTCTTGTGTCTACATGAACTGCAGCAACTTATGATCAATGTGGATGATTGTCTCCTTCCCTAGAATGTAATTCCTCCACTGGAATCAGGCTTTCACAATGGAGTACATTTAATTTTTGTAAGTAGGGTACTTACAGACATCATTTGATAGTGTCTCACTATGATAGGCCACAGGGTGGTCGTGTTGAGTGATGATTGCACCCACACCATAGTCTGAAGCATATGTCTCGATCTCAAAGTGATTTTGTCGGTCAGGTAATGAAATCCCTAAGGCGAAGCACAAGCACTGCTTCATATCATTGAACACTTTCTATTGGGACAGGCCCCACACAAAGTTTTCCTTACCACCACCCATGGTTATTTTGTTGAGGGCCCATGCAATATGGGAGAATGCCAACACGAACCTTCGATAGAAATTGGCAAGGCCTAATAAGATCTGAAGCTTAGTGAGTGTGGTTGGGGCTGGCCAGTCACAGATGACTTGGATATTATCTAGATCAACATGAAGACCATGCAGATCAACAATATATCCTAGGTATTGGACCCTATCCATGCCGAAGGAGAATTTTTCCAAGTTGCAATATAGCTTGTGTTGTCGCAGAGTGTGCAGAACCTATGGAATATGTTGCAAGTGTTCTTCACAAGTCTTGTTGTAGACGAGGATGTCACCCAGATACACCACCACAAAATAATTAGTAAAAGGCCGCAATATATCATCCATCATCCTCATGAAACTTGTTGGGGCATTTTTCAAACCAAAGGGCATGACCAACCATTCAAAAATACCTTCTTTGACTTGAAGGCAGTTTTCCATATTACTGAAGTATTTGGCCCCCTTGAGTTGATCAAGGAAATCGTCAATTCGGGGAATCAGGTATCATTTCCTGACTGTGATTTTATTTAGGGCCTGATAATCAATGTAAAGTTGCCAAGTCTCATATTTCTTCTTCATCAGCATGATTGGGCTTCCACAAGGTGATGATGTGGGTCAGATGTGCCCCTTGTGGAGAAGTTATTGGATCTTACGGTTGATATCCTCATTTTCTAACAGAGAGAGGTGATAGACTGGACCATTGGGTAGCGGTGCATCGGGGATCAGATCGATGGGATTCTTGACCTAACATTGCAAAGGTACCCCAGTAGGTGATGAGAAGATTTCTTTGTATTCTTCCACAACCTTATCCAGTTTATTCTACTGCATGGAGAGGTCGTTCATGGAGGCTATGGATGTGGTTGCAACCTTTCACTCACTCTGAGAGCGAATCATGAAGAAGAAAAAATTCTCGGCCTAAGAAATGACCTTCCTACATTTCTTGGCAGAGATCAAGGAAATAGCACTAGGTGGGATTACCTCGGGTTTCCTATACAATTTCTTGTTCAAAGTAAGAACAACACTATGAGTCCTACACTCATATACATCATGATGTTTCCATAAATAAGGTTGTCCCAAAAGAACATCACAAACTTCAAGGGGATAAACATCATGCAATACCTCATCTTTGAATGGATTTATGTCGTATGACAAGTGACATTGTTGGCTGACGCGAAGATCACTTCCTTGACGGAGCCACCCGATGGCGTAGGGCTGCAGGTGTGACGTTGTTAGCAGGGATAGCTTCTTGATGACCTATATTGAGATGAGGCTATTATGGCTTATTCTATCAACAATGAAGTGTAGAAGAGTGCCTTTTACCCACATTTGTGAATGAAAGAGGCGCTCTCCTTCCTATGGATCATCAGGCTCACTGGGATGGATCTTGGTGGTAGCAATGGTGGCACTAGGTTCTGCGTCAATGATTTTTCTCCCCTTTTCTAGTTCTGACTTAGAGTCGGAACCTAAATATGATTCATAGGCTTTTACCTCAGCCACCAAGGACTGCTTTGAGTAGCAATCAGCAATGTTATGCCAAGGGCTCTTTTGGAAGTCGCACCACTTCCCGGTATCTTTCTTCATCTTCCCATTGTCCTTTTGTGCTTGCGGCTTGGACTGGTTGTCCTAAGGATGCCCATATTTTTTTTTTCCTTTGTTCTGTGGGTTGGGGCTTCCCTTACTCTACTTCTTCTCTGAGGGGTTCCCAGACCCAAATTGTCATGTCTTTTGTTTCATATTCTACTCGATTTTGACAGCATATCGATAGGCCGCACCCAAGAATAAGATTTCCAAAAACTCCATTTTTATCTATATGTATCTATGCATACCATCACGGTACTTGAGCACCATATTTCACTTAGAATATTTGATACCCATATTGGTGCACAAGGTATGGAAGACATTGGTGAACTCTAGCACTATTTGGTCTCTTTCGTACCATAGTGTGGTCCATCTTGTATACAATTCATGATAACTTCCAACAGGGTAGTATTGTTCCTTAATAGCATCCCTCAAGGAACCCCAAGTGGGTGCAACTGAAAATAATGTGGATCCCTCTATTTCCTTTTGCTCACAGAAATTCTCCCACTAATCTTTGACATGGGGGACGACCTTAAGGAGCGCAAATGTAATATTTTCTCTATCGAAAAAGTTTTGGACAAAAAATACCCTTCTATAAGGTTTAACCATTTATCTATGACATTCGCATCTATTTGACCTTCAAATATAGGAATATCAAAATTTATTTGTACCTTGAAGGGGGTGGCGCCTGTGCTTGAGGTGGATGTGTCACTTGTCGAAAGTTGTTAAACGATTTGTGAAAAATTTTCCATCATCTCGTTCCTATGTCACTTAAGGGATTCCTCGAGCAACATTTTGAAATGATGGTTTCTTGGGCATGTGAGAGAATTTTTCCTCAAGAGAAACAAGCTTGAGACCCAACTCTCTATACCCAAGCTTGAGACTTTGGCTATCATTGAGGTGCTTGATCACAAAAAAGTATTGTTTAGGCCCTCAAAATGGCCCCGAAAGTTTAGGAACCAAAAAACTGCTAAAAATAGTAAGTTGCCAAAAACTTGTTTTGAGCCAGTTGGACAAGGTGGGTGGCCACCGAGATCCTCCTGGATCAAATTAGACCAGCTCTAATTGTTGAACCATTGAAATTTTCTAAGCCATATTGAATTGAACAATGTAAACTTTGTAAAGCATTACTAAATTTCACCCTTTGCTAATAAACATCATGGAAGCACAAAAAATTGATTTTATTCTTGAAAATGGATTAATCTCCTAAACAACAATCAATTTATTCCTTTAAAACTCTCAAATGAGTGTCCAACAGCTATATACTACCTGCTCTAACCCATTTTTCATCCTAGTAAGTTGAGATTTAATCTTTCTCTAACCCCTCATTCTACCCTTTGCACATGTGATCCATTTTCCAGTGATATTTTGTGTTCATTCCTTAAATACGCTTCCAAAAGAACGACTTCCTCCCTGATACCAGACCTTCCTGAAGCCTGAACACGCAATAGTAGACCAAATCGAAGCTTCCTCCCTATTATCAAACCCACCCAAATATTGATGAAGCAATAGTAAACCAAATCCCAACTTCCTCATGTTATCAAACCTAGTCAAAGCTCGAAAATGAAGCAATAGTAACCAAATCACCAACTTCCTCCTGTTATGAAACCCGCTCAAAGATCAAAAAAGGAATAGTAAACCAAATCAACCCGACCTTTGATTGCACAGTTTGGAATTTGAATTTTTTTTTAATAAAAATCATTTAATATCGAATAAGACAAATAAGAAATAAGAGAAATACAAAAAGAAATTACTAATAAGGAAAATGGAACATATGACATTTATTGAGAAGACGGGTGAAAAAATATGGATATTCTATACAAGGACAAGCATTGTTTTTTCCCAAAAAAGTATGAGAGAACAATAATATTATTTTATTAAAAAGTGGCAAAGGAGATTTATTGTGAGTACTTTGTGTATTGGTTTTAAAAGTATTCATAGTATTACCATGGTTAACTCTAGGTTTCCATCCACCATTAAAAATGTGACAACTCACCATCTTTAACTCAAACAATGCCAAGTCATCCCTAGGGGATTATGTCAAACAATACCAAGTCATCCCTAGGAGATTATGTCAAACAATGCCAAGTAATCCCTAGGGGATTGTGATTGGTTCTTATAAAGTTGATTTCGGTGGTACATTTTCTTCTTTGAGTCCATTTTTTACCTCAAAATTCCCCTAATGATCCTAAATGGATCACTATAAAAAAATTCATATATTTTGGCACTTTTCTTAGTGGAAAAATTGGAGCAATTCAAATGTAGAGCCCATTTCATGGGCATGTCCTGCTTTAGTGTTTTGGAGTCTTAAAAATTTTAGATCTTGTTTGGGGCACTAAACAACCATTTTTTGGTAAAAACATTATGGACAAGTTCCCAACCTTTTAACATTTGTTAGAATATGATGGATGTGCTCCTTTTACCATAGACAATATCTCTATTGTCACCCAACCATAGGCCGAAGCCACCCTCCGAGCACCTTAACCTTGACACAGAATCACTCCAGAAGAAAACCCTAGGCTAGATAGCCAAACAAAGGGTGGCGCACCTTTCTCCAAGGATAGCGCACCAAACAAGAGCTGATCAGATAGTCCAAACCATAACCAAGAGATAGTCCAAGCCAAAACGTAATATGCTAGCTGCAACAGCTGCAACAAAATCTCTCTTCCAGACTTGCGCACAAAACTGGCTAACTGCAGTGTGCACAAGTGAGCTCTGTAGTTCTGAGAATGCCTGCTAGAATGAAGACTGGCCTCCTATATTTATACAAATTCAGGCTAACTGCCTGGGTTGACTTCTCATTCTGGATACCTATTTACTCAGTATATATTATTTATTTTGGTCGACTTCTTCTCTTGGAGGCTAATAACCTAATACAAATTATCCTCTTGAGTCAACTTTTCTTCTAGGGTTATTAGCCAACTCATTAGGATTTCTTCTTGCTTCCCGGAATATTCTATTCTTGTTAGGTTTACACGTGGAGGTAAATACCTCCCGCAGCTACCACGATATCAACACTCCCTCCTAACTAGGGAGGTATTGAAGACAATGGTCTTGAGAAAAAACATGCCATTGAATCAGTAGCATCATCATAGTCGTACAGACTATCTCAAGATTAGATCATGAGCACCGTCATCACTATCAATATCATCAACTGCATCATCTCTCGAAACCATACTCCATCTAAGTAATCAAACATGATGCTGGATAAGTCACTCACTCCATAGAGTGACACAAGAACCATTCTTCTAATCCGGAAACATGTCCTAGAAGAATAAATGTCCTGAATCATTTTTCGTCTGGGAAATCTTTGTCCATTGATCATCCATCTAGCTGATAATAATTTCCAACACTGTTGATAGTCTTCAAGGAAATTTGAACAATATCATTCAATAGAACAAAATTGTGTCTATCCATAGTAGTACACAACTATGATCCAGTGGTACACTACCACACCAAGTAGCACACCGGTACTTGATCATTGACATATAGTCACAAACAATGGAACACATCCACCACAGTAGCATACATCTACTGTCTAGAGACATACAGTCTTCATAACAATCATCTGATATCAACCTGCACATAAACAATGTTATGATATAAATTGAATCATCTGGGCCATTCTTCCACTCACATCTGTGAGATCTGGAAGAGCATCTGCCTTAAGAAGTTCAAAGATCAATGATGAGCTATCTGGACTATTCTTCTCAAGCAAGGAAGAATAATTGTCCTAATTTTTTAGCCTGGACCATTCCCCACCCTGGGCCATTCCTCCGGCACTAAAGAAAGTGCAACCTGGAGAGAATGAGTCTGCCTTAGGGAATGCCCATCCCTGATTACTAAACCTGGACCATTCCCCACCCTGGGCCATTCCTCCGGCACTAAACAATGTGCAACCTGGAGAGAATGAATTTTCCCTAAGGAATGATTGTCCGGACCATTTCCTAAGGAAATGACTATCTTGCACCAACCTCCAAAATGGATCATTCTTCGAAACTGCTCACAACTATGAGCTTCGAAAGAATGATTGTCTGGCGAGGCGGGTCAGTCTTCTTGAGTAACCCTCAAGAAGAGAGACTGTCCTAGACCATTCCCCATGTTAACCACAATGGGAAATCATTGTCTATGGTACATCAACAATCCATCGAACCATTTTCATTACAAAATTGATCATTCGATCTGGACCATTTTCCAAACTGAAAAATGTCTGTCCGTCAGAAATCTCAAACCACTTTCCGAACTGGAAAGGAACTTCTCATCCTGGACCATTTTTCGAACTGAAAAATGATTTTCCATAAATCAATAACACATCAATGCTCCCTCCCAACCTGGGAGTCATTTCTTCCTTTTTCAATATGGAAGTCATCTCCACGAGATCCAACTTGAGTACACAAACTCTTTCATCTTGGATAGAGGTTTTACCAAAATGTTTGCTTATCTGCTCATCTATGGAGATATATATATATTGGAGAACCACTTCTCTTTTCTGGACTTCATCATGGAGAATGTAATGTTTGATCTCAAAGTAATTTGGTCTTTCTGGAACACTGGTTTTCTCTAAAGGCTTCATATAGCTTTGATCAATATAGTGTGTCATTATTGGATTCATCTTTTGTTCCCCATTAGCTCATAACATCGTGGCAAGGCTTAAACTGGAACATGTCCATGTGGCACTTCTTATGTCATCGTGAGACCTTTGTCATGGATTGGCAATCCATCATCCTGATCTTCTGAGTAATCATCTCAATACAATATCTTTTTTATAGAGAGTCTTCACCACGCTTTTGTTGTGCATTGGAGGTTCTCCACCAAGTTGTCTTCTACCATTTTCATACAAGGGTCTCTTTCCGGTATGCCTCAAAGCATTGAGGTTTCTCTACATACGCTCTTTGTTCAATTATTCTAGAGAACATTCTTTGCATTCATATGATGTCAATTCCAAACTATGGATATTGTGGACGATATAATGGCTCATGTAGAGATATATATGGTTTACTGGAACAAGTAATCATCATAGTCTTCTCCCTCCATATGGGAAAACCTATAGTTCTGGATCTTGCAATGCTTACATTCATAAGTATTTCATACATTGTTCTTCATCACAACTTTCAGTACCTCTGCTTGATTTCTTTCAATGAATTCATATCAAGCTGGTAATATTGTGATTCTTGATACAATGACTGGTTGTTTTGGCTTCTCTTTATTTCTTGTAATCTTCATGTTCTTCCTCCTGCTTCTCTTTAGATCTTGGGTCCATGGAGTTTTCTATAGATTCCATGCTTTGAAGATACCAGCTTCTTCCTTTTATCATAGGATCATGGATGTGGATGGACAACCAGGGATATCTTAAGACTTATTTTCAAAGAGAACTTCTTATGAAGTCAAACTGAACATGTACTGCTTTTTATGGCTGCTACCATGGATATATACTTCATCATCTTCGTAGGATTAGCTCCCTCCTAAACCTTGCTTCATGTATGAGTGCATGTTTTTCTTTTATATAATCGGCTCCCTCCATCTAACATAATTCATGCTTTCATCTGCATTCTTATTTCCTTCTATAAGGTGTCATAAGTCTTTCTCCAATTTCTTCTTGATTGTTGATTTCAGCTTATCTTCCAACTGTTACTTATGTAATAACTTCCACATGATTTGTTTGATGTACTTCATTCTTTTCATGTGTATTCTCTGACATGTAGTCATAATGATAGCAATCCTTATCTTGTTGTTCTTCCATAGGTATAGGAACATATTATCTTCTAATATATGTATAGAGACTATGCAAACAAGATATGCACAAGAACTATCAAAAAATATTGTTACCTTGTCTTTAGAGGAAGAAACCTTCTTTATCCTACTTGGCTTTCTTTGAGGATTCCCTTTCTTCAAAAACTGATGCTTCATGTGTTTCCTTTTGTTTCTTTAACTCGGGACAATGATTCTTGTAGTGACCATACTTTTTACAATTGAAGCATTGTATCCTTGACATATATTTCTCTTGATTTGTTTTCTTCCTGGAGCCAAACTTCTTTTTGTTCCTGAAATCCTTGAACCTTTCTATGAAAGCTTGACCATCGTACTTCTTTTGGGGTTTCTTTATTTTTTGCACTGATCCTTGATTCTTCTTGAGCACAACAAGTCCAAAGTTCTTCAAATGTAGGATACTCCTTCCTTGTGTTCATGGTTGTGGAAAATGCATCCCACGTCTTGGGAAGACCATTGAGTACTATGTTTACCAATTCCTTCTTTGAAATGATCTATTCAATAGCTTGTAGTTGATATCTTAACTTAGATATTCTCACAAAGTATGATGTTATGTTGTCATCATCATTCATCTTCATGTCATGGAGCTCATTCTTCAGACTCATTACTTGTCCAATGTTTCTGACTGAGAAGAGGTTTGTTAGGGCATCGTACATCTTCTTCGATGAATCAAGATGGGAGATGTAGGGTATCAAGTGGTCTTTTATAGAGTCCACTATGATACTCATGGCTTTGATGTCACCATCTTTTAACTTCTCCATAATTGCAACGTTTTGCGGTTCCTTCTCTTTACCTTCTTCAAATTCTGCTTCCACGATCTTTCCTTTCACGATATCCAACACTTTATTCTTGGAAAGGATGAGGTCAATCCTTGTATTCCATGCTCTGAATTTAGAATCTCCATCTAACTTGTTTTCTGACTTCATAGAGTAAGTAATGGTTGCTTTGACTTGGTCAACCCTAGATTTGACCAAAAACTCAAACTTGATGTCTTGGCTTGCTGAGAGTACCAGGAGATGTGTTAGGCTAGGGTGCACTAGTCTATATGGAAATTAGGTCAATCCCTTCACTTAAGGTGCCTCAACGAGAGGTTTAGGTTTTTTGGAACTACTCCTGCTAGTAACCCTAGCTGGAGTGCTTTGGTGACTGCTCCTGCTAGAAACCCTAGCGGCAGTTCTTTCAACAAGATTATTATCCTTATGGCTATGCTCCCTTCCAGTGGTTATACTGAATGAAGGAGGGGTGGGCCCATAACCTGTTAGAATATGATGCATTTTCTCATTTTACCATAGACAATATCTCTATTGTCACCCAACCATAGGCCGAAGCCACCCTTCGAGCACCTTAACCTTGACAGAGAATCAGTCCAGAAGAAAACCCTAGGTTAGATAGCCAAACAAAGGGTGGCGCAAATTTCTACAAGGATAGCACACCAAACAAGAGCTTATCAGATAGTCCAAACCATAACCAAGAGATAGTCCAAGACAAAACATAATCTGCTAGCTGCAGCAGTTGCAACGGCAACTCTCCTCCAGAATTGCACACAAAACTGGCTAACTGCAGTGCGCACAAGTGAGCTCTGCAATTCTGAGAATGTCTGCCAGAATGAAGATTGACCTCCTCTATTTATACTAATTCTGGCTAACTACCTGGGCTGACTTCTCATTCTGGGTACCTATTTACTCAGTATATATTATTTCTTCTGGTCGACGTCTTCTCTTGGAGGCTAATAACCTAATACAAATTATCCTCTTGAGTTGACTTGTCTTCTAGGGTTATTATCCAACTCATTAGGGTTTCTTCTTTCTTCCCAGAATATTCTATTCTCGTTAGGTTTACGCATGGAGGTAAATACCTCCCACAACTACCACAATATCAACAACGTTTTCCTAAACAATGAGAGATTTCCAATGGCTCAAATATCACCTCAACCAAAGTTCATATCATGGATTTATGTGTCGTGTAAGTTGAACTATGTTGTTGAACACCATGATTATCGAGTGGATGTCATGTCATCTCCCGTTACTCACACATGTGGAGCTATTCATGTGTGGACTTTCAAGAAGATTCTAGAGAGTCCAAAACTTCAACCCTAATTGGGAGTTGAGGCATGAAAAAACCCTAACCCTAATCCTATATGGTTGTTAGGACATGTTAAATATTGGGCCACCAGGAAAGGAAAGGATTCTAACTCTTGGTGTATTAATTACCGTTCCATAATTTTGCAAAGCAAGGGAGTGGGATAATGGAGAAAAATAGAGAAAGTATAAGACCCTGTAGCAACCAATTTATAGGCCATAATGTCAATGGAAACTCGATAGTGAGTTATTCTTTGTATTTTTCGTTTTCATATCTAATAAGCAAAGAGAAAGGTATAGTCCTCACCTTCTATCTAGGTTCTCCCACATTGGTTTTCCCAACATACATCTTGTGTTCATTATATGGATGGTGTGGTATTTTGTTTAAGCTTCTTTTATTTTAGTCCGAGTTTATTTTAGTATTTATTGCACTAAGCTAAGAATATTAAATATTAATATCAGTAAAACACTACATGACAAAGAGTTTGCATAAAATTATAACCTTTGTTGTGACAGGTTGTTCCAATGGGATATCCACAACAATTTTCAGATCAAACATAGTACATTATCTCCACATATTGACTCATCAAAAAAGTACCATAATTATAACATCATTATCCATCAAGATAGTCCAATAGTGATTGCTACAAAAATCTACCAATCAATCAATCGAAAAGAATAAGGAGGATAATTGTACAATTGTAGATTTAATGATATAATTTCACATATTTAATAAGTCCTCAAACATCTATTGAAATAATCATATGACCATTGATCAATCCAATCACACTCAACCCTAGTATTTGGAATTGGTCCAAAAAATCTGCTCTTACATTCTTTTTTACAAAGACATATAAGAGTCACTACCAACAAACCAAGAATGTCAACTGTTGTATGAATTCCTCTTACCTCCATGATGAGGATATCTATATGGAAAAGGACTATGTTCCTACTAAGCAAAAGGTGCATGTTTTTATCCATGCTCAGTCAAAGGTCTAGTACAACCCTGCAAATCAACAATATTGTCATCTAAAGTAACAATGTCCAATTCTAGCATAACATCATCAATAAACTCAACAAAACCATCAAAAATTGGTTGTGTTTTCTACAACTGAGAAAGATGAATTCCAGTTGTGAGAAAGAAGACAACAGTAAAAGTAGAATATCCTCCACCTACTAATGAAGTATCATCATATCCAAGACCTACTCTAGTTGGTTTTATATTAGGCACAATCAAATCAACAACACCATGTCCATACTTTCCAATTCCTCCACTGATATACCCCATCTTACTCAAAGGTCAACACCCAACACCTTGAATATGTTTCTCAAGCTATAGAAAAATCATAGCAACAATAGCCAACAAGGCATGAGAAGAAGCCTCAAAATCAACCTTCGTACAAATATCAAGGCTACTGGCAATATAATAAGATGCATCAGTGTGAGCACTTGCAAGAAACAAAGTCTGAGAGGGGTCATAAGTCACACCATCAATCCTCTCAACAACATTCATATCATACTTCTTTAGAACAATCTACAATTTATCGACATCAAGTTCAAGACCATATGTGCAATTCAACAAACCTTAAATAGTCTTATCTTTCAGAGCCAATTGCATGGCATAGTCTCTCCTCAAATCCTAGTACTCATCAAATAGATAAACATTATCCACTTGGAGGGGAGAAACTTCCTCACAAAACTCATCAATAGAGACCTATAATAAAGTAGCCTCATTCTTCAATTGGGTATTGGTTTTCTCCAACCATTAATCATATTCTTCAATCCTTCAATCCTCCATACTCTATCTACAACTATCAAGCAATAGTAAACTACAAAGAAATATCTTCTTCACAAAGTCGATCATGAGATTCTTGTTAGGATATTTAGACACGTAGGAGTTAGTTAAGATCTACTTGGCCTAATGTGTCGTTATATAAAAGTGTGTTTCTTAGTGTGTTTCTTTAGTATGCATTTGTAGTTAGGAAATCCAACGGTCACGATATGTTTCCGAAATAGAGTGATCTGACGGTTCATACTCTCCTCAATATTAATGGCCATTGATATGTGGCTTAACACCTAATTGTTCCATGATCTCTATTTAAAGAACATGGAGGTTCATTTGTCGATGATCGATTGTGAGAAACTCTCTTGTAAAATCTCTTTGTAATCTTTTTCTTTGCATTAATAAACTGCTCCAAGTGGTCATGTTGGTTGGGGTCATGGATGTTTCCCCGTAGGGGTTTTACCACATGAAAACATCGGTGTGTTGATCTTTAATATGTCTATGTGAGTTGTTACTGAAGGTTTTCTTCCTCTGTTGAAATACTTGTGTTGTCAAACATGGTATCAGAGCCTGTTTGAAGACCCACTCCTGTTGTAGATCAAGATCGTGAAGTCAGTTTTCTCATATCCATTTTCTTTCATTTACGTACATTTATAGGCTAAGAGGATTGTTCCATTGCGTCCAGAGCACTTGTTTCAGTCAAGAACACTTTTATTTTCACTCGAAAAGGTTTATGTTTGCCCAAGATACGGCCATTTCAGTCAAATTTGGAGGTATAAAGCCTAAATACGTATTTTTTAAAAATTTTGCAGAGTATCATTTTGGTTTTATTTCAGTTTTGTATCATTTATTTCTGGGTTTCTACTCTTTTAGATCTATGTATGCTCTTTTCCCCACACCCTGTGCGATCTCGGAAAATCAGAAATAGATAGTAAAAGGTCCATCTTCTGGGTAAGCTAACTGAGATCTAACTCTTGTCATCGAGAAGCAAAATTTGTTTCTTGTGTGAAAAGAGTTTTTTTTAGCATGCTCTCCAAGGCCATCTTCAACAACAACAACAAAAACAACCCCAATCTTATTCCTAAAAAATACAATATGTTTTGCTAAACCATTTGATTAAAAGTTACCTTATTAAGTAAGAGGTCTTGAGAGAGAGTTCAAATCTGTCTTTTGTTATTTTTTTTGAAAAAGTTCATGCTAAAATTGTAAAGTGTATTTCACTTCAAGTATAAAAGTGAATCAATATAAGTAGCTTTAATATTTTATTTTAGACTTATTTATTTTGCATGCAATTTTTCTTTTATATAGCAACTTCATTGTAAAAGTGATTCCCACTTCTCTTTATAAAAGTGGGTCACTTCATAAAGCAACTTACACGATCACGTGATCCTTTGGTTACTGTTTATGTTTTTGTTTAAAAGGGCATAACTCTCACATCCGAAGTCCGTTTTCAATGTCGTTTTTTATAAAACCGCATAACTTTTTGAGATCTGTCCATCCAGATCATCAGTTTTAGTTTTTAAATCCATATTATCTACATATTTAATATGGATTCTACAAGTAATCTCTTGCTTACCAGCACCAACTACTTCCAATGGGAATCTCATATGAAATATTTATTAAGAAGTAAAGGCTTGTACCGAATTACCTTGGGAAAGGAAAAATCACCCACTGATGATGATAAGAAATTCAATTAGGCTAATAGGAGTGAGGAAGCACATGGACTAATCAGAATGTCCATCTCTCCTTATTTAAGGTTCCACCTTAAATAAATTGATGACCTCTAAGAAGCTTGGGAAAAGATTGAATCTATGTTTGGTAAACTCAATATTATTCTAGCACAACAGTTAGAAAATCAATTATTGACCTTAATTCCAAGTGATTTTTCTTGCCTTGGAGACTATATATCTAAGTTTAAAACACTCAGAATTTTATGTGAAGAATGTGAGATAAAAATGGAGGAAGAGCATTGCATATATCTTATTCTTTCTAAGCTAGGTAGTGCATATTCTTTGTTTGTATCTACATTTTATCCCATGAGAGAGGCTCTAGGAAAAGATTATCAAAAACCCACTCTTGAGTCCTTTTGTGTTTCTTTGATTAGAGAGGAAGATAATCTTGTGAAACTTGGAGTGATCAGCATTGCATGTACCTCCAACAAAGCCTTAGTTTCCCAGTAGAAATATAAACCCAAGTATCCCAAGAAGCAACATCCTCGCTACAACAACAAACAACATAAGGGTCCCAAACCCGCTCAGACAACTTCAGCTCCTAATGGTGACAAAGGAGAAAAATATAAAAATAAGAAGACTGACAGACATTACAACTTTTGTGATAAAGATGGTCATGATGAGTCCAAATGTTTCAAGAAGATGGCAGCTTTAGAATCAACAATGAAGAAGCACAACATCAGTATTGATTATACTTGTTCTTCTTCTTCTCATGGAAATGCACTTTCCGCTTCTGGTTTCTCCTTCAATACAACTTCTACTTCTTATTCTTATGAGTGGCTTATTGATTCTGGAGAATCTTATCATATGGCTAAGGATAAAGACATATTTTCTGCTCTAAATGAATGTAACACCAAGAAAATATTTGTTGTTGATGATAGATCTCTTAGTGTTGTAGGATTTGGAATAGTTCAAGTGGATAATGGTCATTTCAATGATGTATTATGTGGTCCAAGTCTTTCTTGTAACCTTCTATCAGTATATCAAATCACTTTAGCCTTAAGAATGACTCTAGCATTGTTTTTCGCCTTAAGAAATCTCTTTATGGTCTTAAGAAAGCTCCTTGAGCTTGGTATGCCAAAATGGACAGCTTTCTTATTGACAACAAATTCTCTAGATGTCATTCCGATCCTAATGTCTATACCAAGAAAGTAGGAATCCATCTCATATTCCTTGTCCTTTATGTTGATGACCTTATCCTTACTGGTAGTGACTCAAAAATTTTAAACCATGTGAAAACCAGCCTTAAGAAGAAATTTGAAATGACAGACTTAGGCTTTTTGCACTATTTTCTTGGCCTCCAAGTTTTGCAAACCAATGAGGGAATTTTTCTTTCCCATTCTTAGTATGCTTGTGACCTTCTTTGTCGCTTTCACATGGATGATTGTAAACCAGCCCCTTCTCCCTTCCATTCTGGAGTCAATCTTACTACCACGTGTACTTCTCCTGAAGTTGATGCCACCCTATATCGTCACTTAGTTGGTAGCCTCTTATGCGTGAATCATACTCATCCCAATCTTTCCTTTGTTGTTGGTATTGTTGCTCGGCATAAGCAAACACCCCATGAAAGCCATTGGAAAGTGGCTAAAAGGATACTTCACTATGTTCATGGTACAGTTCAGTTCAGGATACATTACATTTCAGAGGGGACTCCTTTATTGGTTGGTTTCACTGATTTAGATTGGGTCGGCGACCTTGATGATCAAAATTCTACTACAGGTTATGTTTTCAACTTTGGTTTAGGACTTATCACTTGGGCCTGTAAGAAACAACAGGCTATTCCACTTTCTTCAGATGAAGCAGAGTACCGAGCAACGGTAAATGCAAGTCAGAAAGCCTTGTGGCTTCGACAGATCCTTTCAGAGTTTGTATTTGAGCAGCACCATCCGACCAGCCTTTGGTGTGACAATCAGAGTGCCATCAAGCTCGCCAAAAACCCAGTTAAACATCAGCGCAGCAAGCACATCGAGCTACACATGCACTTCATCAGAAATCTCATTCATGATCAAGTTATTAAAGTTCTCTTTTGCCCTACAGAAGATCAAGTTGCAGACATTTTCATAAAGTCTCTTACAGAAGCAAAGTTTTCCAAACTTTGATCTATGTTAGGAGTCCAAGAAGTTGTCATTAAGGGGGGATAGGCTCTAATGCCTCCTTCCTTCTCCTATTGTGTCACTGTTGTAAATCCTTCAATCCTATACCAAGTTTTTCTTAAGGGGTGATGTTAGGATATTTAGACACTTAGGAGTCAATTAAGATCTACTTGGTCTAATGTGTCATTACGTAAAAGTGTGTTTCTTAGTGTGTTTCTTTAGTATGCATTAGTATGCATTTGTAGTTAGGAAATCTAATGATCACGATATGTTTCCGACATAGAGTGATATGATGGTTCATACTCTCCTTGATCTTAATGGCCATTGATTCATGGCTTAACACCCGATTGGTCCATGATCTCTATTTAAAGATCATGGAGGGTCATTTTTCGATGATCAATTGTGAGAAAATATCTTGTAAAATATCTCTGTAATTGTTTTCTTTGCATTAATAAACTTCTCCAAGTGGTCGCGTTGGTTGGAGCCGTGGATGTTTCCCCGTAGTGGTTTTACCACGTGAAAACATCGGTGTGTTGATCTTTGATATGGTTATGTGAGTGGTTACTGAAGGTGTTCATCCTCTGTTGGAATACCTGTGTTGTCGAACATTTTTTGTAAAGAAAGAACTCTCTTCTCATGGATTTCCTTCAATATCTTCAAATCTAGTGGTATATTATATTATTCTATAATATAATATATCACTACCAAATTTATTCAAGAAAAACAATGCAACCAAAGGAATTGAACTTTGGTCTTCACTTTAGATACAAGTAAGAAAATTTACCATTCATCTACACAAGCATTAATCAATCAAATGAGCATCATGTAGTTCCAAAACTCTAAATAAGAATCAACATGCATTGATCAATGCAATTGGGCTTCAGTCAATCCACTAACTACAAGCTAGAATCACTCTAATCTAGACAAACAACTTTATTTCTTTGTTATCTCGAGTCTATGGACACACCACACTTATTCTCAAGCTTCGCCAATGACTAAATAGAACATAAGCTAAACTATAATTCAACTTTCTTATTGGCCTCTATACAAGATTTATCAAATAGCATTGAAGAAATATCTAATCAATTTGTAGTCAACCAATATGAGCAAGCAACCATGTAGCTCCAATCACAATGATATTGAATCAATTCATCCTTAAGTAGACCAAGGGCTCTAGCGATATACAACCTTGCACTAATCTACCATAACAATATATGACTAGTTATACTTCATGATGACCATACACGAAATAGAGTAGAAATTGGCTTCCATTAGCGATCGACTATACCAAAGTCAACTATAGAAATCAACCTCAGTGAATCTGCAAACATACCAAAGCATTGGATCCAAATTTGTGTCAAGAAACTAATCACTACATCGATTGTCTCTTGTTTAGAAAATGTATGGGTTAACTCTATGATTTCATTGTTGTCTTGTACCATCCCTACTCATCAGACATGCCCAACAAATATCCATGGTCTCAGTCAATCATACCAAGACTCAAATGTCGCAATCTACTATTCCTTTACACAAAGGGTTTCTCCACAACATCCATGACTCCAAAGTCTTCATTTAACCATCCACCAATGGACTTAATCTTAATATAGAATGGAATCGTGGATTAGCTCCAAGTAGGTCGCTACTCTATTAAGCACTTAATTCAATCTTCAACTAGAAGAATGTATACATACAACAATATTACGGTAAATCGTCTTGGAAAAAAAAACTTCCCAAAATGACTAAGGAAAGACTCAATGACATACATGCACAACAAAATTGCCAAAAAAACAATACACATATCACCTAATTCTCATCAAAGGATGTGCCCAATAATGTGCTTCACAAATTTGGTCAGGGAAAAGTAAACAATGCCATCTACAACAACAAGTTCGAATTGAGGACACCACATGATTACCCAAATCTTGCCATAAACATAACCATAATACTTAGCATATCACAAATAGAATCAATATAGTTTCATCAAAACCACTAGCTCCATTTGGAACTCATATCACTTTCAGCAAACCCTTGATCCACAACCTAGAACTCTAATACCATGTTCGAATAAGAGAGATAGCAGAACTAATATAAAGAAATCCAACAAGGAGTAGTGGTGTCAAAGACACTCTTACAATGCTTAAGGATAATAGCAAACATAGTTCACTATCTTCACATATTGATTCATAAAAAGATGATAAACTGACCCATGAGAAATTTGACTACATATAGGTTTAGGTATATATTCGCAACACCAAAAGTATGGGATCACACCTCATAACCTTCCACATAATAAGTATTTGAGTGATAAAGGTGGATTACGTAACTCTTAAGCATCGAGTGGGTTGGTCGGTTAGTTCTCTATCTCAATCGATTCCCTCAATTGTCAACTCCCTCTCTTGGTCAACTACACATGTCCGATAAGGTGAGTTTACCATAGAAACTTAGGTGCCAACAATAAGGACTGGATGAGAGAGGTGAGGTGGCAAGAGGGGCTAGATGGGTGCAAAGTGGTTATTTTCTTATTTTTTGGTTTCTTTTAAATTGTGGTTGTTTCTAAATTATTTTTTTTTTAAATTTTAAGTGAAAAATTGTTATAAAATTATATATATATAATTTTGTTTCATTAATGGGAAAATTTGTAATCTTTGTGACACTAAGAAATTAGAGGATGAAAAGAAGTCTCTTAGAATGCCATTTTTATGTGCATAAGCGGGCTCAATAATACAATACTTATAGTACTAATGATCATTGTAACCTCTTAACATGTGAAAACCAAAAAAGGCTAGAAATTTGTATGTACAGTGTTTTCAATCATAGAAACAAGATGTTAAAGAAAATTAATTAATCATCAATTTTCATCAGGTCCAATAGACTAAAGTTGGTCTCAATGGAAAATAATACTCATCATCATCACCACCAAGGTCTATTGAATGAAGAATGAATTTTTTTTTACTATCTCATTTTTATGTCTAAATTTAGCATTGTGAGGGAACCATTAATACTATTTAAGTTGGTTGAATTTAGGGAACCATTAATACTACAATCAGTAGCATGTCACTTGATATGAATTGAACTATAGTGGGGTTATTTAGCTATCTACTTTCCTTAATCCAAGCTCTCATTGGCAAGAAAAAAGTTTTATGAAAAAAAATAAATAAAAATTTAAATAAATAAAATTCTTTTTTAATTTTTTTAATTTATAAAACACTTATTAAAATTAATAATTTTTAAATTTCTTTATTTTTTTCATTTGTTTTTTTTATTTTTATTTAATAAATTTAAATCAAAACAAATAGATTTTAACATATTTCTGCAAATAAATTATGAATATAATAAAATTATGTAATTAATAATTTAATTTTGTTCATTTTTGAAAAACCAATAATATTAATGAACTCCCAAAAAAACTGTGTTTCTTCAAAAGAAAAAACCATGCATTTAGTATTTTTAAATTTAGAAGTTTTAAAATTGTTTGAAACACATGTAGATTTCATACTATCATTATTTTAAACTACCTTAGCCATAATATTACATAAAAATTATTTTTATTATAAAAAAAAGTTAATAATATTGATGAACTCCCAAAATAATATGTGTTTCTCCAAAATAAAAAATTATATATTTAATATTTTTAAATTTAAAACTTCTAAAATTGTTTGAAATACACCTAGATTTCATATTATCATTATTTTCAATTACCTCTACCATAATATTACATAAAAAAAAATATTTTTATTATAAAAAAAGTTAGATTTTTTTAGTCCAATCTTAAACAAGAACTTTATAAAATTCTTGTGTATTTCATAATAGTGTTTGTTCTCACAACATTGTTTCCTATTTTTCACATTTTTGAATTGTGTTGTTTCCAAGAGGGTAAAATGTTCATTTTTCTACAATCTTTTACTCCCTCAAAGCCATCATCAAAACAAAATTGAAGATGTGATAATTAAAACCCACTCATAAAACCATAATTGTTCATACTCGCATTTTATTTCCCTACATCAACCCTCACATAACTTGGTGTTTTTGTTAAGGATCCATGTGGACAAGTAAAATGGTTGTCTTGATGAGCTTATTAAGAAAAAACACAAGTACAACATGGAATTAAAATTAATCCTCAAGAATTTTTTAATAAAAATGAAAAAATTGTAATTAATAGGTGAAGCAAATGAGATAGCAAGTTAAGTGGTTTTGACTATGGGAAAAACCTGCGTAGTTAAACATTTCTAGTGTCATACTGAGATGGGTGGCCTTCTTGAGAAGTATTGGTTATCAAGTACAAGTCATAAAGGTGACAATTGATGTTATAGAATTCATTTTGCTAGTTTCAATCCCACTTATTTTCCCATATGAGCATTATAATGTAATGAGTTCTAAGTGGACTATTCAAGCTCATGATAGTTGGATGACTAGTGAATAATTTTCATGAGATATGGATTATAGTAAACGATGTAGTATTAAAAACTCTACATAGTTTTTTCTTCGAAAAATGCTATTTCATAATGCTAGGCTGTAAAAGCCCCCCACATGCTTAAGTAAAGAGAAGCAAGCTTTGAATGGTTCGTAACAAATATAACTTGCTAAGTTTTTGTAAATTCAATAACAAAGTAAGTGAGCTTGACTAAGGGGAAAACCTCCATGGTTTAGCATGCTTGAGCCAGAGTCATAGTTGGACAGGTGACCTTTCTAGGAAGTCCTAGTTAGAGAGTGCAAAACCTTAATAACGCAATTGAATTTGACACCATGCATCTATTTCACTAGTTTCAATCTCACTTCTTCACCCTTGTGAGCAATGCTTCATGCAATAAGTGATAAATGAATTATTCAAGCTCATGAAGAATTGGTCATTAATGAATAACACTCATGAAAGTGTTAGGTGGATTTTAAGAATTTATAGGAATTTTTCATTGATAAATGATAGTCATAAGAAATAGATCATAGTGAATGACTTAAGTATTAAATACTCCATGCATTTAACTCTTAAAAAAGATAATTCATAATACTAAATAAAAAAATTTAAGTTTATAAAGTATTATTTTTAAATTAAAAAATTCCAACTCAATTGTATGGGTACCATATAAAAGTCACAAGAATTAGTTATTTAGTGAAAGTAATGGTATCACATTAATCATGAAAAGTTCTCTGCCTCAATTTTCAGTTAAAAAAACCACTATCCCATTTAAGAATTGAGCAAACTTTGTAAGATATTATAGATATTTGTATTGCTCTTATATTAAAAGAGAATTACTTTTAAATTCATATTGCACCAAACTTGATTGAGTAAAGTTAGAATTGTCCCATTGATCCGTCCACTTACCAATATTACCATTACTCTAAACAAAAATTAGATTGTGTGTACATTCCAAAGAATCATAATTCCATTAGAAGTTCCACTCTAGAATCTTATCAACAAACATTTCTAATAGAAATGTATATAGGATGGATAGATGTCTCTACAATACATCAATAGTATTCTAATCTCCAACGACATTTTCACATTGCTTCCTTTTGTACTTCGAGGACAAAGCCTAGGAGAGCATGCAATATACCTTATTATTACAATTTAACATTTTTATTTTTATGAAAGGCCATGTCATTTACCATAGTCGTGTCTCTTAGGTACTATGTATGTCAATCTCCTTAACTATATATCATCAATCTTTGTATCACTCATGCTTTTAATTATTATTTTTTCCTGTCTAAACAACAGGCTGCTTGTCCCTTTCATTAGTAATTCCGATGGCATCCCACGACTATCAGAAGGCACACCACATTTTATGTAACTTGGTGGTGCATTGTAAAAACTTTATGCCAAATAGTAAATAAAAAAATTACATCATTGTTGAGCATAAAAGTGATGCCTTTAATGATCATCGGGTAAGAAATTGCTTTCTGAATTTAATCACGAGAAGAAGGTAAGAATACAATATAGGTTTATAGGTTTTTATATCAACTGGTCATGCATGAAAAACATATAATAAATTGTTTAACTAGATTGAAAAACATATAAAAAATTGTTTAACTAGATTGTTGGGTATGCAAAATGTTGTTTCCAACTTTTTAATGGAATGTGCAGCCTAAAATAATGTAGAACAGACTTTTATGATACTGTTTGAATTTTAGGTTTGGATGGTTCATCCCACTTCTACTATAGATAGCTGGTAAATCGGATGACTAACAACAATGAACAATCAGTCGAATGGTCGACTAGATAATTGATGGGGTGGTCAACTAGACATTCGACTAGTAGTCGGAGACAATCGGTCGATGGATTGACCAACTGAGTAATCGACTATGTGTCGGACGAATGGATGGTCAGGTCGACTTAGTAAGTCGACTAGCCGACTAGACTGCATGGATTTGTTAGAAACCGTTCCAACCACCGATTGTTATTTGTGGACAAGATATTCCCGATTTCTAGGAAATTAGTTAGATTTTGAGACTATAAATAAAGGGCCCTATGGGTCGATAAAAACATGGTGAATAATGTATTCATTAATGCATTGTGATATTCTGATCAAAATGGGTTGTGCTTAAGTGTTAAAACAGTGTCTTTAGACACCACCAATCTTCTTTGAAGTTTATTGCTCTTTTGTTATTTTACAGATTTTATTATTTTTTCATTCAAGGTTAGCCCATTTCCCAACATGGTATCAGAGCAACTGGTTTTTACATTGCATGTTGATCGCAAATAATTTTGAGTCAGATCTTATAGTGATTGACTCTAGGTTTTTGATTTGTCGACTATAACCCGTCGGATTAAATCAAATATGTTAGATGTTGAAGATGGCTTCCAAGATTGATCTTGTTGTTCTAAATGGACTCAATTATGTTATTTGGGTACCAGATATGGAGACCTTACTGAAAATTAAGGGACTCTAGAAGTATACTAGGACTGTGATTCCAAATCCTAAGGATAACTAGGTGAAGTTTGTCATTGATGAAAAGAAAGTTGAGGTTGTTGGAGTCATCATGACCTACATTTATCGGGAGATTCTCTTTCATACAAGTGAGATCGGTTGTCCTAATGAAGTCTAGAAGAAGTTGAATTCTTTGTTTGATAAATTCAATGAAAGTCAAATTATGTAGTTAGAGAAAAAGTTAATCTCTCTTGATCCTCATTCCTTCGAAAGAATTAAGGACTATTTGGTGTGTGTTAAAGAGTTCCAGTTAAAATTAGGCGAATGTAGGAAGAATTTTTAAAAGAAAGATGGACAACTCATTGAGTTGGTCTTGATGAATCTGAGAACATGTTTCGATGTGTTTTGTTCCATGTTCCAGAAAAAATAGCAGGGAAGATGGTAAGGACTATACCTTTGATACCTTATGTGAATTATTGATTAATGATCAACATAGGTTCCTTGATGAAGGGAAGCTTGGTGGAAAACATCAGGCTCACTTGCTCAAGGGGAAGGAGAAAATGAACTATAAAGAAAGAGGATGCTCTGACACTCATGTATGCAGAAAAGAATGTCTCGACCAGAATATGAGACTGAAGACTGATGATTCGGCATCCACTATAAAGAATTGAAAGAAGAAAACATGTGTGTACCATGGAAAGACTAGACATGTAGAGAAATCTCGTTGGAAGAAGAGGGCCAACTTAAAAGAAAAGGTTAAGCGACTTGAAGGAGACGTGTTGGTTGTGTGTCGATTAGCTGACAATTTTACCTTCCAAGTTAGAACTTCTCAAGCATTTCTTACTCATACCTCACAAAATGAGTGGCTAGTTGATTTTGGGTGCACTCATCATATGGAAAAGGATGCTTATATGGTCTCTTTCTTGGATAAATCTATCGAGCGAAAAATATATGTAGATGATGACTTTGCTCTCGATATCCCATGTCGACATGGTAAAGTTGTCGACGTCTATCATGTGCCCAATCTGAGTGAAAGTTTGTTGTCAATCTCTCAACTGACACAGACCTGTAATATTTTTGAGTTTTGGCCAAATTGGTTCTTCATTAAGGATTTGAATAATGACAGGTTGAATTTCAATAAATATTTTCTCGACTCAAATGATGGATTATACAAGTTATGTGACCTCCCTCAACCTTATCCTAAACCGACTTCCCTTATTGCTCGCACTAATGAACGAAGCATAATTTTGACTTGGACACCTTAATTTTCAAAGTCTAAAGTCGATGGCCACACAGAATATGGTTGTTGGTTTACCCATAGTTATTTTACCTTATGGAGTCTATAGATGATGTATGATGGGAAAGCATCATCATGTACCTTTTGACTCTGGCAAAGCGTGGCGAGCACAAAACCCACTAGATGTGGTTCACAATGATCTATGGTGTATAAATTAGCCTTACATAGCAAGTGCAAAGTATATTTTGACCTATATCGATGATATCTCTATATTCATTTGGATCTATTTCTTGAAAAATAAGAGTCATGGCTTTGAAAAATTCAAGGAATTTACGGCATTCGATGAAAAGCAATGTGGTCGACCCATCAAGTGGTTGAGATCTGATAATTGTGGAGAGTATGTGAATCGACCATTTGAAGAATACCTTTCTCGATCTAGCATTGCCTATCATAGGTCTATCTCTCATACTCCTCAACAGAACTATAATTAATGTAGCTATAGGAGACATCCTCCAGCTTACAACCTGTGAGATATGGAATATAGCAGCTATGTGAAGTCTTACCCTCAGCTTACAAACTTGAGAGAAATCCCATAATAAAGGGTTTGTGGTTCCAGCCTAGGACAAAGGCTAGGAATGTATATGCCCTCTTTCATGACGTGAGAGAGAAGAACTCCAGATGATTATCCGATATAAGAGAGATCTGTTGAGTTAGGGAAATCTCGAAAAGCATTGGGAACATCATCATGAGAATAAAAATGAAGATGATGTGATGGCCTCCTCTTAACAGCAACAGAGTTGATGTGAAGACTCCAGATGATTCTCCTTCTTGGTGGCAGTGGGAAAGCAGATCTATACAGCAGACATGACTATGGATGAGTATAAGTGCATGTGTGGGGACCTAGCTCATCTGTGTAATGCAGTGACTTAGTTCTATGGCATCCCTATGGATGTGGCCCCTAGTGGATGAGCACTAGTGGGTGTATCAGGTATTTTTCTATATATTGTTCAAGAGTCAAACCTACCTGTAACCCTAGTTATTGTGTAAAGGGTACAGGTCGGCCCTATCTTATTGTGTCTAAAGATAAACTGTAAAAAGATAATTATTATTATTAATTATTATTATAATAATAAACAATTAATATGTCTAAGTGAGGCTGGCCCAATTGTGCCATTAGACACTTCAGTTGATAGGATAAGTCTAATATAAGTAATATGAAAACTTTCATTTGCAAATACACACTCACAAGCAAGTTTTGGAAATTTCAGCAATCACACTCTTTGGTCAAAGTTGCGCACCTCTCTTGGGTGCTAGGGTTTCTAGGTTTTGTGCACCCTCTTGTGTGCTAGGATATTCTTGGTGGTAAAGGTCTTTTTCCTAAAGATTATATAAAAGGATTTGGTTGGGTTTTTCTCCCTTGTTTGAGAAGTGTTTCCCAGGATATATCTTGTGTTATTGTGCATGGTGCTTCTTCATGTGATCTTAGTTGCTGCAGCATTTATGGTTATGGTTAATTGTTAAAATGGCATGAACTTCATGTTTAACCTAATGCTATGAAAAATTAACATGGTTTCAGAGTATAGGTCATGAAAGAACCCATTGCACAAATCATTCACCAAGTCTCATCCCTTATCAACAAATCCTCCACTTCTGCAAAACCGTACGGCCTTATCAGGGTTCCAGAAAATTCCATACGGCCCTCCTTCGTGAAGTCTTTCAACCCCTGAAACTTAGACATTGAGGCTAATTCCAGCATAGAAGAGTACGGCCTCTTCCAGCGCATCTCCGGAAGCTCTTAGAACTTAATTCTGAAAAAAATTGATTTTTGGCCCTAGGGTTTCTAGGGTGCCAAAGTTTCCTGCAGAAATATCTCTGGTTTTCCAAAGAAATATTGTTCTGGATCAACAAGCATGTCTGTGATACTATTAAATTGATTTTTGGCAGTCATAAGTACAAACATAATCCAGACTACAAATCTTCAAGAAAAGATGAAGAACAGAAGTCCAATGGAAGATAGGCTTGACGGAGCAAGCAACTTCAACCCTTGGAATCAAAGCTTCTAGTCACTCTTGAAGAAGAAGATCTACTTGATGCAACCACTAAAACTCTACCAGAAACAATCATTGAATTAGAGAAGAAAATAAGAAAAGAAGATGATGTCAGAGCAAGGAAAATAATCATCTACTCAGTAAGAGATCATCTCTTACCCCTGATTGAAAACCTGGAGATTGCCTATGATATGTAAAAAATGCTAAAAGGAATGTTTGAAAGTAACAACACTCTCAGAGCCCTTGCCTTCAGAAGTCAACTCCAAAGTACTAAGATGACGAAAGATGACATAGTTGCACTTTTCTTCATGAAGTTATCAGAAGTTAAAGAACAACTAGAGACAATTGGAGAAAACATCTCTGACAGAGAACTTGTCCTAACTACTCTTCAGAATCTTCCAAAATCATGGGAGCCCTTCCTCTAGAGAATCAGTGGAAGAGAAACTCTACCAACATTTGAGCCACTATGGATACATTGTACTCAAGAAGAACTAAGACTCAGAAATAGAGGAGTGGAAGATAACTCAGAAGAAAATCATGCTCTTGCACTTCATACCAGAAAAGGAGGAAAATTCAAAAGAAACTTCAGGCAAACAGTTAAACAAGAAAATCCTTCATATCAAAGAAGATACCTCTCAAAATTTCAATGCTACAGATGTGAAAAGTATGGACATGTTGTTAAATATTGTCCAACCAGAAAGAAGGAAAAACAATACGCCGCCACTGCCGACGTTGATCATGATCCACCTCAAGAAAATGAATAAAGAAGAAATGAGAAGTATTTTCTCTAAAGAAGAACGTTACTACAAATAGGTAAAGTCCTTCAGTTCTAAATCTTACAGGGAATCACATTTTTAATAAAAGAAGAATATCTCTTATTATAAAAGATATTTCAAAACTTGGACCATTATCCTTGGTACGGGAGTCCAAAACCTTGTCCCTTGTGCAAGGAACAAAGAAGAAAACATTATTCTTGAAAGAAGGATATAGTGAATCTTTAAAGACATTCAAGATCGTCATCCCTGGTCAGAAACAAATTAAGACAAGCAGAAATGTTGTCTTTAAAAGAAGAGATAATCCTTCAAAGGATCCAAAGAATCTCAAGATGGAAATTGACAGTAAGACTATACCTTCTCCCCCTTCAACAGTTCAGAGGGAGAAAGACATTATTCCAGTTGCTCCAGTTGATATGTTTAAAGATATTGCAGTAGGGCTTAAAAGGCCTACCTAAACTCACTCTACTAGAGATAGAGAAACATACAAACCTCTCAAGGCATATTCTGAGAAAGAAAAAAGAGATTTTTCGAGCTATCCTTCAGTCATGAGCCACTTCATTAATGCTAAGACCCCTTGTCTTAGAGAAGGAACAAGAGAACCAGTATGAAAAGATGTCATAACAAGAGAATACCAGTACATATTAAAGAATTATGATAAGATATGATTCAGGAAC
>ML805722.1:116746-129672 GCA_009831015.1 Picea engelmannii
AAAATAATACTCATCATCATCACCACCAAGGTCTATTGAATGAAGAATGAATTTTTTTTTACTATCTCATTTTTATGTCTAAATTTAGCATTGTGAGGGAACCATTAATACTATTTAAGTTGGTTGAATTTAGGGAACCATTAATACTACAATCAGTAGCATGTCACTTGATATGAATTGAACTATAGTGGGGTTATTTAGCTATCTACTTTCCTTAATCCAAGCTCTCATTGGCAAGAAAAAAGTTTTATGAAAAAAAATAAATAAAAATTTAAATAAATAAAATTCTTTTTTAATTTTTTTAATTTATAAAACACTTATTAAAATTAATAATTTTTAAATTTCTTTATTTTTTTCATTTGTTTTTTTTATTTTTATTTAATAAATTTAAATCAAAACAAATAGATTTTAACATATTTCTGCAAATAAATTATGAATATAATAAAATTATGTAATTAATAATTTAATTTTGTTCATTTTTGAAAAACCAATAATATTAATGAACTCCCAAAAAAACTGTGTTTCTTCAAAAGAAAAAACCATGCATTTAGTATTTTTAAATTTAGAAGTTTTAAAATTGTTTGAAACACATGTAGATTTCATACTATCATTATTTTAAACTACCTTAGCCATAATATTACATAAAAATTATTTTTATTATAAAAAAAAGTTAATAATATTGATGAACTCCCAAAATAATATGTGTTTCTCCAAAATAAAAAATTATATATTTAATATTTTTAAATTTAAAACTTCTAAAATTGTTTGAAATACACCTAGATTTCATATTATCATTATTTTCAATTACCTCTACCATAATATTACATAAAAAAAAATATTTTTATTATAAAAAAAGTTAGATTTTTTTAGTCCAATCTTAAACAAGAACTTTATAAAATTCTTGTGTATTTCATAATAGTGTTTGTTCTCACAACATTGTTTCCTATTTTTCACATTTTTGAATTGTGTTGTTTCCAAGAGGGTAAAATGTTCATTTTTCTACAATCTTTTACTCCCTCAAAGCCATCATCAAAACAAAATTGAAGATGTGATAATTAAAACCCACTCATAAAACCATAATTGTTCATACTCGCATTTTATTTCCCTACATCAACCCTCACATAACTTGGTGTTTTTGTTAAGGATCCATGTGGACAAGTAAAATGGTTGTCTTGATGAGCTTATTAAGAAAAAACACAAGTACAACATGGAATTAAAATTAATCCTCAAGAATTTTTTAATAAAAATGAAAAAATTGTAATTAATAGGTGAAGCAAATGAGATAGCAAGTTAAGTGGTTTTGACTATGGGAAAAACCTGCGTAGTTAAACATTTCTAGTGTCATACTGAGATGGGTGGCCTTCTTGAGAAGTATTGGTTATCAAGTACAAGTCATAAAGGTGACAATTGATGTTATAGAATTCATTTTGCTAGTTTCAATCCCACTTATTTTCCCATATGAGCATTATAATGTAATGAGTTCTAAGTGGACTATTCAAGCTCATGATAGTTGGATGACTAGTGAATAATTTTCATGAGATATGGATTATAGTAAACGATGTAGTATTAAAAACTCTACATAGTTTTTTCTTCGAAAAATGCTATTTCATAATGCTAGGCTGTAAAAGCCCCCCACATGCTTAAGTAAAGAGAAGCAAGCTTTGAATGGTTCGTAACAAATATAACTTGCTAAGTTTTTGTAAATTCAATAACAAAGTAAGTGAGCTTGACTAAGGGGAAAACCTCCATGGTTTAGCATGCTTGAGCCAGAGTCATAGTTGGACAGGTGACCTTTCTAGGAAGTCCTAGTTAGAGAGTGCAAAACCTTAATAACGCAATTGAATTTGACACCATGCATCTATTTCACTAGTTTCAATCTCACTTCTTCACCCTTGTGAGCAATGCTTCATGCAATAAGTGATAAATGAATTATTCAAGCTCATGAAGAATTGGTCATTAATGAATAACACTCATGAAAGTGTTAGGTGGATTTTAAGAATTTATAGGAATTTTTCATTGATAAATGATAGTCATAAGAAATAGATCATAGTGAATGACTTAAGTATTAAATACTCCATGCATTTAACTCTTAAAAAAGATAATTCATAATACTAAATAAAAAAATTTAAGTTTATAAAGTATTATTTTTAAATTAAAAAATTCCAACTCAATTGTATGGGTACCATATAAAAGTCACAAGAATTAGTTATTTAGTGAAAGTAATGGTATCACATTAATCATGAAAAGTTCTCTGCCTCAATTTTCAGTTAAAAAAACCACTATCCCATTTAAGAATTGAGCAAACTTTGTAAGATATTATAGATATTTGTATTGCTCTTATATTAAAAGAGAATTACTTTTAAATTCATATTGCACCAAACTTGATTGAGTAAAGTTAGAATTGTCCCATTGATCCGTCCACTTACCAATATTACCATTACTCTAAACAAAAATTAGATTGTGTGTACATTCCAAAGAATCATAATTCCATTAGAAGTTCCACTCTAGAATCTTATCAACAAACATTTCTAATAGAAATGTATATAGGATGGATAGATGTCTCTACAATACATCAATAGTATTCTAATCTCCAACGACATTTTCACATTGCTTCCTTTTGTACTTCGAGGACAAAGCCTAGGAGAGCATGCAATATACCTTATTATTACAATTTAACATTTTTATTTTTATGAAAGGCCATGTCATTTACCATAGTCGTGTCTCTTAGGTACTATGTATGTCAATCTCCTTAACTATATATCATCAATCTTTGTATCACTCATGCTTTTAATTATTATTTTTTCCTGTCTAAACAACAGGCTGCTTGTCCCTTTCATTAGTAATTCCGATGGCATCCCACGACTATCAGAAGGCACACCACATTTTATGTAACTTGGTGGTGCATTGTAAAAACTTTATGCCAAATAGTAAATAAAAAAATTACATCATTGTTGAGCATAAAAGTGATGCCTTTAATGATCATCGGGTAAGAAATTGCTTTCTGAATTTAATCACGAGAAGAAGGTAAGAATACAATATAGGTTTATAGGTTTTTATATCAACTGGTCATGCATGAAAAACATATAATAAATTGTTTAACTAGATTGAAAAACATATAAAAAATTGTTTAACTAGATTGTTGGGTATGCAAAATGTTGTTTCCAACTTTTTAATGGAATGTGCAGCCTAAAATAATGTAGAACAGACTTTTATGATACTGTTTGAATTTTAGGTTTGGATGGTTCATCCCACTTCTACTATAGATAGCTGGTAAATCGGATGACTAACAACAATGAACAATCAGTCGAATGGTCGACTAGATAATTGATGGGGTGGTCAACTAGACATTCGACTAGTAGTCGGAGACAATCGGTCGATGGATTGACCAACTGAGTAATCGACTATGTGTCGGACGAATGGATGGTCAGGTCGACTTAGTAAGTCGACTAGCCGACTAGACTGCATGGATTTGTTAGAAACCGTTCCAACCACCGATTGTTATTTGTGGACAAGATATTCCCGATTTCTAGGAAATTAGTTAGATTTTGAGACTATAAATAAAGGGCCCTATGGGTCGATAAAAACATGGTGAATAATGTATTCATTAATGCATTGTGATATTCTGATCAAAATGGGTTGTGCTTAAGTGTTAAAACAGTGTCTTTAGACACCACCAATCTTCTTTGAAGTTTATTGCTCTTTTGTTATTTTACAGATTTTATTATTTTTTCATTCAAGGTTAGCCCATTTCCCAACATGGTATCAGAGCAACTGGTTTTTACATTGCATGTTGATCGCAAATAATTTTGAGTCAGATCTTATAGTGATTGACTCTAGGTTTTTGATTTGTCGACTATAACCCGTCGGATTAAATCAAATATGTTAGATGTTGAAGATGGCTTCCAAGATTGATCTTGTTGTTCTAAATGGACTCAATTATGTTATTTGGGTACCAGATATGGAGACCTTACTGAAAATTAAGGGACTCTAGAAGTATACTAGGACTGTGATTCCAAATCCTAAGGATAACTAGGTGAAGTTTGTCATTGATGAAAAGAAAGTTGAGGTTGTTGGAGTCATCATGACCTACATTTATCGGGAGATTCTCTTTCATACAAGTGAGATCGGTTGTCCTAATGAAGTCTAGAAGAAGTTGAATTCTTTGTTTGATAAATTCAATGAAAGTCAAATTATGTAGTTAGAGAAAAAGTTAATCTCTCTTGATCCTCATTCCTTCGAAAGAATTAAGGACTATTTGGTGTGTGTTAAAGAGTTCCAGTTAAAATTAGGCGAATGTAGGAAGAATTTTTAAAAGAAAGATGGACAACTCATTGAGTTGGTCTTGATGAATCTGAGAACATGTTTCGATGTGTTTTGTTCCATGTTCCAGAAAAAATAGCAGGGAAGATGGTAAGGACTATACCTTTGATACCTTATGTGAATTATTGATTAATGATCAACATAGGTTCCTTGATGAAGGGAAGCTTGGTGGAAAACATCAGGCTCACTTGCTCAAGGGGAAGGAGAAAATGAACTATAAAGAAAGAGGATGCTCTGACACTCATGTATGCAGAAAAGAATGTCTCGACCAGAATATGAGACTGAAGACTGATGATTCGGCATCCACTATAAAGAATTGAAAGAAGAAAACATGTGTGTACCATGGAAAGACTAGACATGTAGAGAAATCTCGTTGGAAGAAGAGGGCCAACTTAAAAGAAAAGGTTAAGCGACTTGAAGGAGACGTGTTGGTTGTGTGTCGATTAGCTGACAATTTTACCTTCCAAGTTAGAACTTCTCAAGCATTTCTTACTCATACCTCACAAAATGAGTGGCTAGTTGATTTTGGGTGCACTCATCATATGGAAAAGGATGCTTATATGGTCTCTTTCTTGGATAAATCTATCGAGCGAAAAATATATGTAGATGATGACTTTGCTCTCGATATCCCATGTCGACATGGTAAAGTTGTCGACGTCTATCATGTGCCCAATCTGAGTGAAAGTTTGTTGTCAATCTCTCAACTGACACAGACCTGTAATATTTTTGAGTTTTGGCCAAATTGGTTCTTCATTAAGGATTTGAATAATGACAGGTTGAATTTCAATAAATATTTTCTCGACTCAAATGATGGATTATACAAGTTATGTGACCTCCCTCAACCTTATCCTAAACCGACTTCCCTTATTGCTCGCACTAATGAACGAAGCATAATTTTGACTTGGACACCTTAATTTTCAAAGTCTAAAGTCGATGGCCACACAGAATATGGTTGTTGGTTTACCCATAGTTATTTTACCTTATGGAGTCTATAGATGATGTATGATGGGAAAGCATCATCATGTACCTTTTGACTCTGGCAAAGCGTGGCGAGCACAAAACCCACTAGATGTGGTTCACAATGATCTATGGTGTATAAATTAGCCTTACATAGCAAGTGCAAAGTATATTTTGACCTATATCGATGATATCTCTATATTCATTTGGATCTATTTCTTGAAAAATAAGAGTCATGGCTTTGAAAAATTCAAGGAATTTACGGCATTCGATGAAAAGCAATGTGGTCGACCCATCAAGTGGTTGAGATCTGATAATTGTGGAGAGTATGTGAATCGACCATTTGAAGAATACCTTTCTCGATCTAGCATTGCCTATCATAGGTCTATCTCTCATACTCCTCAACAGAACTATAATTAATGTAGCTATAGGAGACATCCTCCAGCTTACAACCTGTGAGATATGGAATATAGCAGCTATGTGAAGTCTTACCCTCAGCTTACAAACTTGAGAGAAATCCCATAATAAAGGGTTTGTGGTTCCAGCCTAGGACAAAGGCTAGGAATGTATATGCCCTCTTTCATGACGTGAGAGAGAAGAACTCCAGATGATTATCCGATATAAGAGAGATCTGTTGAGTTAGGGAAATCTCGAAAAGCATTGGGAACATCATCATGAGAATAAAAATGAAGATGATGTGATGGCCTCCTCTTAACAGCAACAGAGTTGATGTGAAGACTCCAGATGATTCTCCTTCTTGGTGGCAGTGGGAAAGCAGATCTATACAGCAGACATGACTATGGATGAGTATAAGTGCATGTGTGGGGACCTAGCTCATCTGTGTAATGCAGTGACTTAGTTCTATGGCATCCCTATGGATGTGGCCCCTAGTGGATGAGCACTAGTGGGTGTATCAGGTATTTTTCTATATATTGTTCAAGAGTCAAACCTACCTGTAACCCTAGTTATTGTGTAAAGGGTACAGGTCGGCCCTATCTTATTGTGTCTAAAGATAAACTGTAAAAAGATAATTATTATTATTAATTATTATTATAATAATAAACAATTAATATGTCTAAGTGAGGCTGGCCCAATTGTGCCATTAGACACTTCAGTTGATAGGATAAGTCTAATATAAGTAATATGAAAACTTTCATTTGCAAATACACACTCACAAGCAAGTTTTGGAAATTTCAGCAATCACACTCTTTGGTCAAAGTTGCGCACCTCTCTTGGGTGCTAGGGTTTCTAGGTTTTGTGCACCCTCTTGTGTGCTAGGATATTCTTGGTGGTAAAGGTCTTTTTCCTAAAGATTATATAAAAGGATTTGGTTGGGTTTTTCTCCCTTGTTTGAGAAGTGTTTCCCAGGATATATCTTGTGTTATTGTGCATGGTGCTTCTTCATGTGATCTTAGTTGCTGCAGCATTTATGGTTATGGTTAATTGTTAAAATGGCATGAACTTCATGTTTAACCTAATGCTATGAAAAATTAACATGGTTTCAGAGTATAGGTCATGAAAGAACCCATTGCACAAATCATTCACCAAGTCTCATCCCTTATCAACAAATCCTCCACTTCTGCAAAACCGTACGGCCTTATCAGGGTTCCAGAAAATTCCATACGGCCCTCCTTCGTGAAGTCTTTCAACCCCTGAAACTTAGACATTGAGGCTAATTCCAGCATAGAAGAGTACGGCCTCTTCCAGCGCATCTCCGGAAGCTCTTAGAACTTAATTCTGAAAAAAATTGATTTTTGGCCCTAGGGTTTCTAGGGTGCCAAAGTTTCCTGCAGAAATATCTCTGGTTTTCCAAAGAAATATTGTTCTGGATCAACAAGCATGTCTGTGATACTATTAAATTGATTTTTGGCAGTCATAAGTACAAACATAATCCAGACTACAAATCTTCAAGAAAAGATGAAGAACAGAAGTCCAATGGAAGATAGGCTTGACGGAGCAAGCAACTTCAACCCTTGGAATCAAAGCTTCTAGTCACTCTTGAAGAAGAAGATCTACTTGATGCAACCACTAAAACTCTACCAGAAACAATCATTGAATTAGAGAAGAAAATAAGAAAAGAAGATGATGTCAGAGCAAGGAAAATAATCATCTACTCAGTAAGAGATCATCTCTTACCCCTGATTGAAAACCTGGAGATTGCCTATGATATGTAAAAAATGCTAAAAGGAATGTTTGAAAGTAACAACACTCTCAGAGCCCTTGCCTTCAGAAGTCAACTCCAAAGTACTAAGATGACGAAAGATGACATAGTTGCACTTTTCTTCATGAAGTTATCAGAAGTTAAAGAACAACTAGAGACAATTGGAGAAAACATCTCTGACAGAGAACTTGTCCTAACTACTCTTCAGAATCTTCCAAAATCATGGGAGCCCTTCCTCTAGAGAATCAGTGGAAGAGAAACTCTACCAACATTTGAGCCACTATGGATACATTGTACTCAAGAAGAACTAAGACTCAGAAATAGAGGAGTGGAAGATAACTCAGAAGAAAATCATGCTCTTGCACTTCATACCAGAAAAGGAGGAAAATTCAAAAGAAACTTCAGGCAAACAGTTAAACAAGAAAATCCTTCATATCAAAGAAGATACCTCTCAAAATTTCAATGCTACAGATGTGAAAAGTATGGACATGTTGTTAAATATTGTCCAACCAGAAAGAAGGAAAAACAATACGCCGCCACTGCCGACGTTGATCATGATCCACCTCAAGAAAATGAATAAAGAAGAAATGAGAAGTATTTTCTCTAAAGAAGAACGTTACTACAAATAGGTAAAGTCCTTCAGTTCTAAATCTTACAGGGAATCACATTTTTAATAAAAGAAGAATATCTCTTATTATAAAAGATATTTCAAAACTTGGACCATTATCCTTGGTACGGGAGTCCAAAACCTTGTCCCTTGTGCAAGGAACAAAGAAGAAAACATTATTCTTGAAAGAAGGATATAGTGAATCTTTAAAGACATTCAAGATCGTCATCCCTGGTCAGAAACAAATTAAGACAAGCAGAAATGTTGTCTTTAAAAGAAGAGATAATCCTTCAAAGGATCCAAAGAATCTCAAGATGGAAATTGACAGTAAGACTATACCTTCTCCCCCTTCAACAGTTCAGAGGGAGAAAGACATTATTCCAGTTGCTCCAGTTGATATGTTTAAAGATATTGCAGTAGGGCTTAAAAGGCCTACCTAAACTCACTCTACTAGAGATAGAGAAACATACAAACCTCTCAAGGCATATTCTGAGAAAGAAAAAAGAGATTTTTCGAGCTATCCTTCAGTCATGAGCCACTTCATTAATGCTAAGACCCCTTGTCTTAGAGAAGGAACAAGAGAACCAGTATGAAAAGATGTCATAACAAGAGAATACCAGTACATATTAAAGAATTATGATAAGATATGATTCAGGAACCAAAAAAGGAAGTTTGTGGTAACATCCAAGTGGATCTATAAGATCAAGCATGTAGTTGATGGAAGTGTCGAGAAATTCAAAAATGAGATCTATAGTCATAGGTTTCTCATAAACAAAGGGAGTTGTCTATGATAAGACACTTGACCTAGTGAACCTGATACACTTCCATCCGTACTACCTTCCATGAGTTAGAAACTATATCAGATAGATAGATTTCTTTATGACTTTGGATATCAAAAAAAGTATCACTTATCCAAACCTATATTATTACAGTGTTGATGACGAAAGCTTGATTTTGATGACTTATTTAGAAAGCCTTGTTGTTGAAAACAAGCAAGCATTGACTTCTGATTTTCATAAAGGATCTGAGTATGATACACTACTTCTTGGGATGAAAAAGTATAACAGAGGACTGATGAAATTTTCCTGATTCAAAGAAAATATTCAATGAGAATACTAAAGAAGTATGACAGAATGCAAATCCACCGTGATGGATTTAAAGAAGAAGACTGATGATGATTCAAATGAGACTAATCCACAGTTGATTGGATCACTGATGTATCCGGTTAACATCAGACTTGATTCATGTCATACAGTGAATGTGATGAGTCAACTAAGACAGACTCACTAGGCAACAACAAAACATGTATTAAGACACAGTTGGGTATGGTTCGAGATATGCCTCCAGTGTGAACTTCATTTTGCAGAATACGCTAATTCAGATTGAGCAAAAAGTATAGTGAACCGGAAGAGCACATCCAGTTGATGTTCTACCTTGAAGTCTTCCAGGGTTTCCTGACACGACAGGAAACAAAACTCTGTGGCCTTGAGTGCACCAAAGACCAAATATATAACAATGAGTATGCAAAGCAATGTGGCTTCACAAACTTCCGACAGAGTTACGTGACCATGAGCTAGATCCTATGATGATAACTAAAAGAATCGTGTGTAAATCTCCTTAAGATTCCAGTATTTCTTTATGGTTCAAAGACACGACGAAATGAAATACCTTTGTATGATACATAAGAAAGATTGTATACTTGCAATACCTTTCTACACCTGAGCAGACTGCAAACATTTACTTGGTGAAGAACTCCTTTCGAGTTAAGATGGAGTATGGATGACCTTAGCCAAAAACAAAACTCAGAGTACATCGGTATGAGACTTGGCTTGATGGAGAATGCCTCACTAGCTGAGAGGGAGTGTTAATGAATGCAGTTATAGGAGACATCCCCCAACTTACAACCTGTGAAATGTGGAATATAGAAGCTATGTGAAGTCTTACCCTCAGCTTACAAACCTGAGAGAAATCCCCTAATAAAGAGTTTGTGGTTCCAACCCGGGACAAAGTCTAGGAATGTATATGGCCTCCTCCATGATGTGAGAGAGAAGAACTCTAGATGATTATCCGATGTAAGAGTGATCTGTTGAGTTAGGGAAATCCCAAAAAGCGTTGGGCACATCATCATGAGAATAAGAATGAAGATGATGTGATAGCCTCCTCTGAACAGCAGTAGAGTTGATGTGAAGACTCCAGATGATTCTCTTGCTTGGTGGTAGTGGGAAAGCATATATGTAGAGTAGATGTGACTATGGATGAACATAAGTGCACATGTGAGGACCTAGCTCATATGTGTAATGTAGTGACTCAATTCTATGGCATCCCTATGGATGTGGCCCCTAGTGGATGAGCACTAGTGTGTGTATCAGATCATTTGCTATATATTGTTCAAGAGTCAGACCTACCTGTAACCCTAGTTATTGTGTAAAGGGTACAGGTTGGCCCTATCTTATTGTGTCTAAAGATAAACTGTAAAAAGATAACTAATATTAATATTAATTATTATAATAATAAATAATTAATATGTCTAAGTGAGGTCAGACCTGTTGTGCCATTAGACACTTCAGTTGATAGGATAAGTCTAATATAATAAGTAAGATGAAAACTTTCAATTGCATATACACACTCACAAGCAAGTTTTGGAAATTTCAGCAATCACACTCCTTGGTCAAAGTTGTGCACCTCTCTTGGGCGCTAGGGTTTCTAGGTTTTGTGCACCCTCTTGTGTGCTAGGATATTCTTGGTGGTAAATGTCTTTTTCTTGAAGATTATAGCAAAATATTTGGCTGGGTTTTTCTCCCTTGTTTGAGAAGGGTTTCCCAAGATATATCTTGTGTTCTTGTGCATGGTGCTTCTTCATGTGAACTTGGTTGTTGCAGCATTTATGGTTATGGTTAATTGTTAAAATGGAATGAACTTCATGTTTAACCTAATTCTATGAAAATTTAACAAGAATGGCGTTGTCTAAAGAAAGAATTGGACTTTGGTCGAAATTTCTTGATGCCTTTTGCAGACTAAGGATCTACCAACTAAATTTTGGGCTGATGTTGTTTATTGTGCCAACTATCTCCTGAATTGTGTTCCCACTAGAGCTGTAAATTTTATGACTCTAGTCAAGCAATCGTGTGGCAAGAATCCCTCATTTGGTCACCTCAGAGTGTTCAGATGTATTTCTTGGGCTCATATTCAGGATGTTTGTAGGAATAAATTGGATGCAAAGAGTCATGCTTGCATCATAATGGGATACTCTGAAGAATACAAGGGATATCGATTGTTTGACCCTATCAAATGGCAAATCGCTATCAAGAGAAATGTCCTTTTTTATGAGAAATCTTCAAGCATTAAGGTGTTGAATGCTTCCTCTGGTTTGTTACAGGCTAGTCCTTTTGATATCATTGACGACAATGGATCACCTATTCCTTTTTTTAGTGCTTCAACTAGGTAGTCGAATGTGTCGATCAAACCACCAAATTTTTTTCTTCAGCCGAGTCGGTTGGTGAATCTTGTTCCTAAGTCAACCAGATAGTCGATTTCTGAACCGACTAATTCTTGGTCTTCCCCCATTGGAACTGTTTCTTCTCCTAATCGACCTTTGGAAGTGCATATCAGTGCATTGTCCCCTTGTCTTCCTTGGTGGGTTGCCAAGACAATTAAATTCGTTGGTGATATCTCCTTGGGTCATTAGACTCGCAGCCAAAAGCAGCAAGCCATTGTTCCCTTCATGACTCGTTTTCTTGAGACTTGTGATCTTGTCTCCTATACATATGCATGAGTACAACTTGAATGGGAGCAAGCTATACAGGCTTAGATGGATTCTCTTTTGAAGAATCACACATGGGATTTAGTTCCTCAACCTCATGGGAATAACATTATGAAATGTCGATGGGTCTATAAGATCAAATTCACCTCTGAAGTTATCGTTGAGCATCACAAAGCTCATTTGGTCGCTAAAGGATTTTCTCAGCAAAAAGTTATCTGTGACACTAATAACTTTTCCCTAGTTTCCAAGATGAATTATGTTCGATTGATTCTTTCCCTTGCCACTCGCTTCAAATGGTAGATCCAACATATGGATGTTAAAAGTTCCCTCCTTCATGGCAACTTATCTGAAGATATTTTCATGGAACAACCTCTTGGATTTGTGATCATTTCCAACCTTTTCTTTGACTCCAGAAGTCTCTTTACAGTTTGAAATAGGCTCCACGAGCCTGGTATGCTAAGATTGACAACTTCTTTCTCAACCTTGGTTTCAAACTTTGTGAATTGATTGATCATAGTCTTTATGTATTGCATGATCATGGACATACTTTAATTGTGGTTGTATATGTTGATGATTTGATCATCACTGGAAATAATTTCAACATCATTCTTAGATTGAAGATCCAACTTGCTAACACCTTTGATATGACATACTTGTTGGGCCCCAACAACTCCTCTTATATTTTTACAAAATTTAAAGGGCCCCTATTAAAATCTTGATAATTAAAATGAGCTACAGAATCAACCTTTTAATATAGTTATATTCCTTGGCTTAATTTGAGACAAACTTAAGACATTCACTATATTATGAAACATTCATTACAAGAGTATATTTCAATTTAAACAAAAACGTTAATTTTTTCCAAATGTTTACTTTTGTTTAAATTATGATTATGTGTTCATTATTTTGCTCATTAGCAAGTTTGACTATTTTGAATAATGTGTTGAATACTTTATCAAATAATATCTTGGTTGATTTCTCATTTTCATGAAATCATTTGGTGATATTAATTAATTAAATTCTTTTTTCATTTTGCATCTCATAATAATAATAATAAATAAAAAAGAATTATCTATGATTTGTTTGATTTTATTCTCTTCTCCATTAACTTGAAGCTTCTA